>JAPKLW010000873.1:15317-68629 GCA_026898455.1 Plectranthus barbatus
TATATATTATTAGTCTGATCTAGAAAAATGTCTTATTTATTTTTTGTTGGAATATTTGTAAACTCGGATTTATTAGGGGTGGCAATTCGTGCGGATCAGATCCTTATCCTGTTAATCCGTTAAGGTCAAATCCGTATCCGATCCATTAAGAAAAATTAAAATCCGTATCCATATCCGATCCGTTAAGCTCAAATCCGTATCCGCACGAATCCGATCCGTATTCGTTAAGGATCCAATAAGTATCCAATCCGAATGATCCGTTATATATCCGATCCGATAAAGATCCGATAAGAATCCAAATCGGATTAATTCAATAAGAATTCATTTCAATAAACACAATTATAATCCAATAAAAAATTGATAAGATAATACAAAATATTCATATTTGATTGTTCAAATAATGTGTTTGATAAATAAATAAAAATGCAACTTCATTTGAAACTAAAATCCTCAATCAAATATCCGAAGATACATAGATAAATCTTAAATTCCAATTCTAGTGATCAAACATGTTCATTTCTAAATACTGATCAATCTTTCACCTTAGTCTTCAATACTTCACTTACAATTTTGAGGGAGAAAATTATTAATTAAAACTGATTTATAACAAATAAAATAAATTATAATAAATACTTTTAATCTATCATGGTGAAATTGAAAGAGTTGAGACAATTAATGAGAATCTACAATACTTTCATCAACATTAAAATTTAAGATCCCACCTTTTAGTTAATTCGTTGTTGATACAACTTAATTGAAAACTTGAAGTTGAGAAAAAAAGAAAGTTATTAAATTTTGATAGTAGAAGAAAATAAATATTAAAAATATAATTAATAGATAAATAAATACATTTTTTTTGTGGTGAATTAATAATGGGACACGAACAATGAAGAATCAAAAGATTTCAGTTTTTGAAAGAACTTTAAATCTACATTAATATATCAAAATCAATTATTAATTATTATATTTAAAAAATAAACAATTTTTATTAATTTATTAACGGATATCCGTATCCGATCCGTATCCAATCCGAATCCTATCCAAAATTTTTGTGTCCTTATCGTGTCGATCCGATAAGGATCCATATCCGATAAGCCTCAATCCGTATCCGTTATTATCGTGCGGATTCGTGTCGGATTATCGGATCGGATCAAAAATTGCCACCCCTAGGATTTATGTATCCTATCCTATCTAATCCTAATTAATTAACAGATCCTCTCAGTTACTCACAATTAAATGTATTTAATAAATATATTTAAATACTTAAATAAATATTAGTCGATAAAGATACATACATATTTCATCTCGCAAGAAATTGATCCAATCACTGTTGTCCAAAATGTTGCTCAATATTTTGTCCTAACATTTTAACTTAACACTATTTAATATAAATAAATTTTAGCAGATGTGTTACTCACGTGTATATTATAAGTCATATCTAGAAAAGTTTTAAATACTTTTCTTAAGTTGAATTAATGTTAAATATTTTCAATGATCTGTTTATTTATTTACTAGTGGTGTAAGACCACCATCATATGACATAATGTTTTGAGGTAAATGCCATGCATTAAGAGTCGTTCATCAAACTCTCAAGGAAATTAACACGATATTTAAATACAGTTAAACCAAAACTTTACTAGTCTCACTCTAATTAATGCGTCTTAACCACTCTTGGACTAATAGCATTCCATTCCATCTCATTTCATAAAATTGATTTAATTTATTTGATTAATTGTCGCATCTCACAATTAAATTGGATTTTTCTTTAGACTATCATATTCAATTAATTAATATGAGACTCAATTACAATATTATTTTCTTTGTTTAGTTTGCATGTTACGCTAAGATAAAACATCATTTCATATCCTCAGTTCGCAGTGTAGTGGTCGGTGGAAGCATCTTACTTATGACCAAGTGATCATAAGTTCAAGCTTTCCCAAAAATATATGAGTGTGTGAATATAAATTAATGCAATACTATTAAAATTGTATTTGGATTAACAATATTATAATATGATAAACGTCATTTCATGTGTTAAAATAATACATAAAATCTTTATTATTAGGATATTTTCTAATAGAGTCCAATAATTCAATCAAACTCATTAGAATTCATAATTTGCTAAGATTACGTAGTCAATTAATCATCCCAAAGTCCTGCCAAACCACAATCATCTCCCCTGACCAATAATTGTTACAATGAATTTCATCCCCTTCTTCATTTTCTGTATGTAATTAACTTGTTTTAAATTCTCAAAGTTTCTCTTTTTTTTTTGTAAATTTTAATCGAACCAATTAAAAAAAATTGTTAAAATTAATATCGTTAACTAAAATTTGAATTATATATCTTTCTAGGTGCAATCTGGCAGGTTCTAAGACTGCTTACGAATGCTATTGTACAGGACCTTAATAAATAAAACTAGATTTTTTTATTGTAATAAAATATTATTAATAAAAGATCTTATGTTAATTAAGAAGAAGATATTTAAATCTTTACACCAAAATAATTATTTAGTATATTTTTAATAGCTTTTATAACGGACTCAATTTAGTCCATCAACTTTAAAATTGCTAATTAAAAATTTAAAATGAATAAAAGTAAGCCAGAATCTTACAAATATTCATAAATAAATTTAAAAGTTAGAAGAGTTCAATTGACTCCATTTAACTTGATACTTTTTTCATTTTATTAGTGAGATGTCATAAACAATAAAACTCTACATGAAAAATAATCTAGCTACTTTAGCTAGAATTGTTATTTGTAAAATTATTATTGAGTATAATTTTAAATATATTAGAATGAATTAAATACGTAGTTACTTTTAAGATTTAAATATAAGGATAGCATATTAATTGAAACAAGATAAGAGAATAATGTGAATAAAAATAGTCATACAGTTATTGTCAGTGTCAAATTGATGTGATGGATTGTGGTCAAATTTTATCTTGTTTTGGTTTGGAATTTACGGCTTAAAAACATGAAAATAAGTATATAGTTTATTTGGATTATATTTGTTTTTAATCAATTCTTGTTTGATAGTTTCTGTCACATGCGATCACAATTATGGATATATTTGAACACGGTAACCGATCCAAAAATTTCGATAGAGATTTCATTAAATTTTAAGTAGAAAAAAATCATAAAGTTGAATATATTGAAAAAAAATATTATTTAGACACATCTTAGTTTTCAGCCTCCCTCATACACCTTTTTCCTTATTTTTCATCTCACAAGGAAGACTATATCACATAAAAAAATAATAAAAATATAAAATCATCATATTATTAAAAAAAAAAATTGGGTAGAAGAGCTTTAGCCCACCCCCAACCCTATGTGCATCCACCAATGTATTTCTTCAAGTAAAATATACTAATATAAATCTTATCCTAAATATTTTCATTGCATTTCAAACATATAATCTATTATATTTATATACAAGCAAGATGGCTTACCCATTTGTGCCTTGAGTTCGGAGGATGCACACAGAAATTAGCAATGTGAATAACTCTTCTTTTTCCTTTTTATTTTATTGTAATTTTTAAATGAAATGCATTGTTTTAAATTTCAATATCCAATTGAAACTCAAACTCATAACCTATTAAATAAATAAGACATTTTAATTATTTGTATCCTATGTTGGGAAGCAATTTATGACAAAATTCTTATTGTGTCTATTCTTATGTAAATTATTTAACTTTTTAGGCAAAATAATTTATTTTCTTAATTCAAAATGAGGAGTTGGTGGGAAGTTGACTAGGACGGGTTTTAGAAGCTTCGAATGTGGGCCAGTAAAAAACATCGCTTCTCAGCTTTTGGTTTGTCACTAAATTCATGATCTTCTAGAAGCCCTACCCACCTACTCTCCCCAAACAAAATGATAGTACAAAAATATATATGTGCATTACGGTAAGTACAATTTGGCCATAACAATCCAAATTAAATTATATTTATTGTTTGGGAGAAGTGATTTGAAAATTCCAGAATGTAACCATGTTCACTTGTCAATTTAAAATATGAAATTGAGCATTTTGGTTGGATTGAATTTGGCAGAGTATGATAATATTATTAAATATTATCTATATTTAATTAATAATATAGTTAAATGTCCATTATATTGGAGATTTGGATATTTTTTAACTGCAGAATGTATATTTCCTCCTATGAGGTACTCCAATTGTAACGCCCCCAACTGACCTTCCCAATTTGGGGCCACGTTACATTGATATTTCAGGTTTTGTCAACACATTTCAAAAGTAATAAGCGGAAGATTCCATTTTATTAAAAGATAAATAATAGAGAACAGTACTTCGAGTTAGATTCATAAACAAGTTTATGGATTTTAAACATTTAAAAGGGAAGGGAGTGTTCAGAGAGTGTAGCAGCGTGTGTGTATAGCGTGATGGTGACATGTATATGGGGATACATGTCACAGGATCTGTACAATTTCCTCAAAAACCACTTATTCTTCACCTGCTTACACCTGCTACTTCCATCCCTGCTGCTTAACCTGCACGTTTTAGAAATAGCGCGAGGGGCTGAGTACTTTCGTACCCAATGAGAAACATGCCCGAAACATACATTATATAGGAAACATGCTATGCAACTCACACAGATAGACGTGGGGTTTTATTGAAATGTACCACGCTATCTAAAACATTTTACTTTCACACGCGTGCTATTTGTATGTTATTATATCTGTTTCGGTGTTGTAACGGGAAGTTGGCCGGCTTCCGAGTTACGATGATCAGTGAGGAATGTAAACACACTCAACCTACTGTCATCTAAGTGCACTAGTCCACATTTATCAACATTTAATATTCAACATTTATCAACTCCACATTCACAATTCCACATCCACATATAATAATTTCCACCTTATATCTTCCAATTCCCATCGTATGGAGTCGCTACTCCATACGTACTAATTGAGTTCTAGCGCAGTTATGAGAACCTGGTTCTAAACTCATTAGTATTTCTCTCTTATCGTTGGGAAACGATAGAGGACAGATATAATAGCACAAAAACATGCATAGCAGTTTCATTTCAAATCAAAGCATTTTATAACACCTTTTTGAAAAGTAAAGTACGCATTTTTCTTTATAATTGAAATAGTTTCCCACCTCGTTCTTGGCTTTCAAACTTAGATGTTTCTGCTAGGTTGAGCTCGACTGTCCTCGCTTTCAAATCCCTACAATCAATTAGGATTCTGGGTCAGTACAATGGATCTAGGACAGTATTTCACTTGTATATAACAAGACTCGAACGGATAGGATTGAACGACAACTATAACAATTCAGACCTCTGTGTCGATCGACAGGGTTTGTGTCGGTCGACACAACCCTGATCGACACAGGCTCAGCACGGTCGACATGACTGGGTCGACATCTTCATATCGACTAACCCTGTCGATCGACACGATTTGTGTCGATTGACATACCTTCAGTCGACAAAGGTCCAATTCGATCGACATAACTTGGTCGATATGGGTATGTCGACGGCTTTTGTCGATCGACACGAGTTCTGTCAATCGACATGCCTCCCGTCGACCTCCTTGTCGACTACCTTCATGTCGGTCGACACGAATTGTGTCGATCGACACATGTGGTCGATTCACCTCCTTCGGTCAAGTCCTGTGTCGGTCGACACACTCTGTGTCGATCGACACAGGTCGTCTCCTTCGCGAGACTCGCCGGAGCTGCACCTGCAACTCGCCATTTCTCGCAATTCATCCGACCGATTGCACATGCAATTATATATTCGGACTCCTCGGACCATAAGGAACACGAATATGCCCACTAATCTCGAAAATATTACGAAAAACGGGGACATGTTTTACCTCGCCGGAGTTCCTCCGTTCGCGGCGGCGGTGGTGATTTTCCGACGTCTAACAGGGGCGTTCTTGACGTGCGAAGACTCCCTACAACTTCAGGAATACGAATCCACAATCAAATCACCGGAAATCGGCCGGAATAATAAGTTATTCAAAAATCGCAACTTAAAAACCCACCTCAACTTTAACCTCCGATAACTCACTCGTTTCTCGTCCTCTCGGAGCCCACGAGTAGTCAAATTGAAGCTCTCGACGAATGCTACAAGATGGTGTTGGTCACTCGCCGGAAGGTCGCCGTTGGCGGCCGGAAATCGCGACGGAAACAGCCTGACGGGTTAAACAAGGTGAGGGTTTCTCTCTCTCTCTCTCTACAATATAACATATGGTGGAAAATGTTATAATGTATAGTTTCTTCTATTTATACTCCCTCCATAACTTATATCATAATACCTCATTTCATTAACATAATATCATAGATCAATCATAATCCATGATTAATTCCACCTTATAAAATAACAACTCCAACATAAAACCTTATATTCCATTCTCCCACCATCAATATTTCAAAATAGGTTTGATATCTTCATCAAGATCTTAAGATAACCAAGCTCAATTATAGGATTGACTTCTCCAACTTCAATTAATTTAAACTCGAAAGCTTCTCGATAAAATAATTTCCTTGTATTAAATCCAAGCAACTATTACAAGGCTGAAAAATAACACGGGGTATTACACCAATCTTGCTCACTCTTTGATTCATAATTGATGATATATACAATATGTTTATATTAATTTAATTATTTGTATTATCATTTAATCAATATTTCAAATTAGTAAAATCAATGTGGGAACTCTCCACTAGTAATTTACCATAATTATTGCTTAAATTTATTGTCTTTGTTTTTTCACTTATGAGAATTCAGAAAGAAAAAAAAATACTATAACATCTATTTTTGTGTAGTATCGATAAATGTAATTATACTATTATGAAATTAATGTTTGATACATTGTTAATCTCCAATTTCATTGGATGAAAGATGCATACCAACAAAAAATTAGATTATTATAATTGATGAACAAGATTTATTTTCGTTTAACATAAAAACTTTAATGATATGATCTTATTTACACTGTATATTGATAATCTCATAAAACTACTCGTGTTGCAGTACATATAGCAGCAATTGTACACAAATAGCGATAAAGAATCTTGATCATAAGTCCCTAATTAATATGTCTAGTAAATGAGTTTGAGATATCACGAAGATATGTAGATGGGTTGAGTTGAAATTTATATTAATGCATTCCATTTTTTTTAGACAAAAAAAACGTTATTAGCCAAACAAAATCAAGCGCATAAAGACAAAATCATCTAAATCCTTTAGTTTAGAGCTCGAAGGTATCTTATCATCGAAGTTAATTGGCTTCAAGTTAATAAGGATATAGTTTAAGGGCTTAAGCCAAATGTGGGCAATCTATATATATATATATATATATTTTTTTTTTTAATTTAAAGCTAATTTAGTTCGGCACTTGTAGCTATCAAAAACAAAAGCAACCAATGATTGATTTCTACTGGCCTGCAGCAAAATATTTTTCTTTTCGAATTGAAATGAAGGAGAATCGAGCCTAAAATCTCTCTTTGAAAGGTGCTTACATAAAAAAATAATCTCGATTTGATTTATTAAATACCACCACCATTGATTAAATTATATTTTATAAGCTATAAAATGCATTTGGTATTTGACCTAGAATTGACTCACTTAAACAACAAACCAGAAACGGGAAAAATCTTTATTTTCAACAAAACACGCATTTTACTACATTAAATTGGCGATTCCCACATTATTTTTCATTTATATAGAGCATTGTTTTTTAATAATTTATTTCCTAGCTCGTGATTTTTACGCCAGCTATCAAACTTTAAAGTAAACTCTCATTAAAAGAAAAAACGAGAAACGTGATTAAAATTGATATGTTTGATTTAGTTTGTGTATAGTTTAATTAAAAGTAATTTAGAAAAAAAACTTAATAATTCAAAAATAGTTTGGATTACATATGACATTTTTGAATTCCCACATGAAACTTTTTTCCCTAATTTATCTGTCAGCATATCAGTCTAGCTTTTGATGTCTAAAAAAAAGATTGTAATTTGGCTACGTTTTGGCTACATTTGATATCTTATAGTTATAGATATAAAATCAATTGTTCCAAAATAATGATTTTTAGCACACAAATCGACTTAAAAATATGTATTTAGATGGCCTAGTTGTTATAGAAGCTTATAAAAAATGTTCAGTTTAAAATTTATCTTAGTTTAAATTTCATTAAAACTTTTGCTCACCTATCTTATGTGGACACATATTAATAAATCAATAAATAATAGCATACAGCATTAATAATTGGGTCAAATTTAATTGTCATTATTACCATATTGCCACATCACTCATTTATATATTAATACATACTCATTAATACAAACTCAGAGTGATATGAGTATGTGAGCTTCTTGTAAAACTCTCCACATTATTTTTTTCAAAACATTCTAATGATATATGATCATCTTCCATTCTCTCTCTAAAAAGAATATTTCCACCGCAAATTTATTGTTACTATTTCTAGAGTTGCACGCAGCAAAATATAATATGAAAACTATATAAAGGAAATGTGAAATTCTTAAAAGGTTAAAAATAAAAGTCATTTTAGAGGTTTGTAACTTGTAAGACTGAAATTCTATTAATTTGATAATTTTCATGAAGAATATTTTAAAGTAATAATTGTGTCGTATAGTTTGCCACGAGGGGCTTTTTGGACCTTTTGGCATTTTAGTTAAGTAGTTGGTGAATGATGGACAATTTTAGTAGAATGAAATGAATGACATGGTTATTTTTTGTTACAAGTTATTCACTTTAATTAAGAACTTATATTAATGTGTATATATATTTTTTATTCTACAATAATAATTCACTTTATTTCATAATCGGCAAAATATGGTAAAAACAATAAAGGTTGATCTCGAGTAGAGTCAATTGGGGCAGAAGTATGATCAAACTTGAAGTTTTTATGATTTTTTATCCGGTCTTGAGTTAATTTGATCTTAATCTTTTTTCTTAAAAATATTATTATTTATATATTAAGGGCTGGTATGTAATTAAATAATAAGTCGGGCATATAAATTTTAATTATATTAAGTTTGATAAAGCTTGCATGTCTGATTCAAACTCAAGTTCGAGTTTGATAAGATTCATAAATCTAATGAGTGAAAAATCCTAAAGCTCTGAGTTTAACTCATTTAAAATTGAGTCAATTTCAAATTTATTTTGAATCAATATCAAATAACTTGTTAGTTGACTTGACTAGTAAGTATACAATACCAAATCAAGGTGTGTAAGAGATGCAAAATGAATTGGACGCGCTATCAATTTAGACAAAGTTAGATGACTCGGATAATTAACACAATCTAACATGACAATTTTTAAAAAATAATTTGTATTAATTTAAATTATACATGTTTCTATCGAATATAATCAATATTTTTTTTAAGTCAGAAATATATCATAATGATTTCGTGAATAGTAATTACAACTTGCAAGTATTTTTGTGCAATTATTTTGAATGGACAATAATGTAGTTTTCGTAAAGCTCACGTTGTAGATTAGGTGGGAAAACATTTCTAAATCTCAACGCAGAGTTTTATCATGAATTAATTCTCGATCTGCAAGGACAACTGAAAGATATGAGAAGTGGAAAAAATATTGAATGGTAACAAAATAAGCCTTCGAACATGTCCCATTTTTGGGACTTTGTGCTGTGTCTCAAATTTAAATCTTTTTCCAGCTTTTCAAAGTCATTAAAGAAGACCTACTCATTAAGTCTAATCATTTGTAACATTTCTTCTTAATCACTTTTTCTTTAAACAAAAATCCAATTTTACATATTACTCATTTTCATTATTTATCTATTTTTAATAATAATGTAATTATTTAAACTCGTACATTCAGATGTTCTCAGGAAAACTCGGATCATGCATTTTACATATTACTCATTATCATTATTTTTTTTAATGATAATATATTTATTTAAATTCATACATTTAAATATTTTCAGTGAAACTATAACTCATAATCTTTTGGTTACAAGGTAAAATGTTTATCACCCATTTTGAAAATTCAGAACATCAAATCTCTTAATTATATAATTGTATTACATACTACGTTAAATAATATATTGTAGTAATGGTGTTAATGGTAGATAAACATGATAAATACGTTAGACAAAACTTGGAGGAGATGGCAGCATTGCTCCAAAAAAAATCTTCCAGTATCATATTTGTGTGAGGTTTTTCATCAGTCAAGATTTAAGCAACAAATATAGAGTTTGTAAAAATAATGATATATTGTTAAAAATTAGTTGTAATTCAACTTTTTGAGTTAGTTTTGATATGTCAAATCAATCAGTCATAGTTATGATGTAGAATTATCTAGATGTAAGGTTAGCTCAGATTTGTAAATCTTGTATAGGTCTAATTGAATTGTAATAGGAGCTTACTTACTCACCAGTTTGGAGTCTCGGAACCAGCAGAGAACTGACTCGCATAAAGATACTGGGAATTGGCAAGTTGCCAGCAGCGGAACTTAGCTGCCAATTTCCTTGAGCTGGAGTGAAGAAACTTGCGAGACCAAACTCACACAGAAACGAGAAGATAAAGACACCTGTAAGCTTTTAAAAAGCATACTTAAAGGCAAAAGAATCCGCAAGTCTGCATCATTTTGAGACAAAAGGCCAAGTGTCTTAGGAATCAATCAGTTTTGATTCCTAAGACCGGGAGAAAGAGTCATTTTGACACAAGAACAAAAGTCTTACTATCACAGTACTTTGTACGGTATTGCAGCGCAGAAAGCAGGGTGTTTTCAGAACATCCCATTGGTAGGTTTGAATTTGTCTCTAACAACTACAATTTAAATATCTGGAGGCCACACCTATAAATAGAGGAGGTACACAAAGAGAAGGTTACCAGAACAAAAATCGCAAACCCATCTCTGCGAAGTTACGAACATTTTCAAGCTCTTAAGCTCTCATAACTCACCATATTTTTAAAACATGAGGCTCTTAGCATCCTTGCTAGAGTTACCCACCAGAGTTCTTAATGTCTAAGTAAGAATCCAAAGTGAGTTTCTCAACTCAACCATCTAAACCTTTCATCTGGTGGTTGCGCGACGTATTCGCACATCAAAATGAGTGAACGAGAGCAAGGTGGACTAGGCGAGTGAGCATGTATAACAGTGGGCAGAAGAGCAATCGGACAGAGACAGATTGGCCTACATCATCGGTGTAAACTTGTTCTTGTGGATTTCCAACCTGTGAGGTTGAATAGTGGACGTAGGACATTTGATTCCGAACCATTATAAATATTTTTGTCATTTTTTGAGCTTTGCTATTTTCTATTCTTGGTTTGAAACCAAACAACTTGACAAGTTGTTGGTGGATATTTTCTGAAACCTATTAAGTTAAAGACAACTTACGATTAACAAGTTTTTTTATAATAAAAAATAACAAAGAAATCAATTTTGAACATAAACGAGTAATATTTTTTGATGCGTGTTTAACCCTCTGATTTGAGATCAACAAGTGGTATCAGAGCAGTTGGTCTTCACAACTGGCTGCTTTGAGTTTCTTTAGACTCGATCCATTCCTTATGATCTTTGTCTTAGCCAGCATGCTATCTTAAAAGCTGAAGATGAGTACCAACAAGCTTCCTCAATTCTCTATGGAGAAGTATGTCAGCTGGAAGAAGTGAGCTCCCATCCACCTCAGGATTCAACATCAAGAGATGGATAACTGTTGTCCAAAGGGACCATCAAGATATTAAAGGTCAAAATAAAGGTGGTTAGTTTTATTGTCCTGAGGATCAAAAAGTTGTTGTCAATACCAACGCGAGATTCTTGGAGGACGAATATGTAAGAAACTACAGATCCAATTGTGAAATCATTCTACATGAACTTGGAGATGATGAAGCGATTCCATCAGGAAAGTCCCATGTCGTGGTAGATTCACCTAGTACTGGTGAGGGACTACCAACACGACCACCAATGCAAGTTTTGAACCACAAAGTACTGTACCAACTACTGTTACGATTCAGATACCTCATTGCAGTGGGAGGGTTGTTCGACAACCAAAAAAGTATACGTTCATGGGATAGTCTTCTGACTTGATCCCGGAAAACGGGATGGATGATACCAACCCATGAGTATTCAATGAGGTTGTATCTAATAAAGATGCAGACAAATGGCGTGTCGCCATGGATTCAAAAATAGGTACCACAACATCTATGGATGTATACTAGAAAATGGAGCTACCAGATGGTTTTTGAGCCATAGGTTGTAAGTGGGTATACAAGAGAAAGAAAGGAGCAAATGGAGATATAACAACTTTTAAAACCAAGATGGTGGTTGATCACTGATATTTTAACCAAATTAATTACAATACAGTGGCCGAATAAATTTATAACTCGAATGTCAAACCCATAGAGAATGATGTACGAAATAAACACATGTACTAAAATATAGTTTTTGGATAAATTGTTTGAGCAAATGGAAAAATAGATTTTGGGTTTTTGAAAATAAAAATAAAGATTTAAAGCAAATAAAGGATAATACAGATCCTAGGGTTGAACTTCTGTTGGTCCCGAATTAGAGTTAGTTTCAATGTGCAGCTGAAGTATATATCAGTTATATGTGTACTCTCGAATGTAAATCAGCAGTTCAGTTAGATGAATGACAGTTCAGTTTTATCAAACAGTTTATAAAGGCCGTTTAAATTAGTCAACAGTTTTATCAAGTGTCCAATTTACAGTTAAACTATATCAACAGTTATACGCTTCAACATTTTGGAGAAGTGTTGAAGGTTTCAAAGCACAATAAAAAACTGTATGATGTTGAGAATAAGTAACGCAGTAAATAAGATAGGATATTATAGTGGTTCGGAGCCTTAATTCCTACGTCCACTCTTCGGAAATTAATCAGGATATCACTAAGGTTATGAAGTGTACACTTCTTACGATCTATAGCCAAACACCACGAAAGCCACCGTCCGTAGTGAACTGGATCACTCGCCTAGGTAGATGTTCTTCACTCCTTCTTCAGTTCCTCGAAGCCAGACAACTCCTCGAAGTCTCTTCAGAACTGGCGGTCGTCGAAGATGGACTGAGGACAGACCTCCTTTTTCCTTCTCCGGTGGTTTGGATGGTTAAGTTCTTCCCAGAACGTACAATGGTTGGCAGATGCCCGAAATAACCTTCTTCTCCTTAGAGAGTCAGGCTGCTGTGTTCTTCCTTAGAAAGTAAAAACACTGAGAGTGTAGATCTAGTCTGAGTGACTAAATCCTCGTGTGTGAAGAATCACACAGACGATCTCATAAGATCTGGAAAGCTCGAAGGTCTCGTGTTCATGAAGTGAACTACGAATATCCTGAAAGATTATAGAGACCTTTGAGCTATCAAACTGGTAGAGTAACAACGTAAATTCGTAAGTCTGAAGAACGTATATCTGTATGTGTTCGTTGTTGTTACGTGTCACTTTGATCCTCCTGCTATTTATAGATGAATCTTCCAGAAAATAGCCGGTAGAGACAAGATGGTCAATGGCCAATCAACGCTCGTTCTCCTCTGTTGTAGCAGACCTACTGTTCTGCTTTTTCCACTTTTTCTACAAGGTGACATGACTTTGCAGAGACAATTTTGTCTTTTGTGTCAGACTCCAACAATGTTGTACATCAGTCAACTAAGGATACCTTTGTTCCTCGTCATTTGAATCTTCAATGCTTCTTCATGACTGCTTGTATCCTTATTTTTCACGTGTTGTTTTCGTTGTGAGCAGCTTAATGAAAACTATGTCCTCAGTTTTCATTTGCCTCGTCCTTGACGGTTAGGAACCTTCTGCATATTTTTCTTCGATCGTTATTCTTAGGCAGTTCTCGTTGTCTTGACGGCTTTCTTTCTAAAAAATTGTTCTACAGTTTTTGACAATTTTCTTCTCCTCTACTTATTACAACTCGATTTTCCTATAGAAGGATTACATGTGGTAATAACTCTAAGGGCCTAGTCTTTGGTATGCACTTTTGACACATCAAAACATCAAATTAAAGGTGAGATTTAAACATTAACACCTTACAATTTCCCCCTTTTTGATGTTGTCTAAACCATACCTCTAAGTCTATCTAAGTCAGCAAGAAGATGCAGTTGATCTGAGTTTACAAGGTTTGTCAATCCAACACTACTCAGAATTGTGCTTCTTCTACACTCGACCTACTCTAACTGATCTTCCCCCTGAATGGGAGAGAATTTTCTCGATTAATATAAATCAAATTAGAGCGATAAGAGAAAAGGATTGCTGATCACACTGGAATGTGTGAATTCAGCCAGTCAAGAATCAAGGTATAAGACAATGATTAGTTGTCTTCAAACCAACAGTTTTTGACTTTTCACTATATGTGTTCGATTACAAGTACATGAAAAGTTTTAAAACTGCGGTAATGAAAGAAGACATAAAAAAATAGTTCAGATTTACAGAATTACTTGGTTGTAGCGCTTTTCTCTGAATTTCCTGATGCGCTTGGACCTTCGCCGGATGAATTTTTCCTCTTGCCCATGATATCACGAATAATGTGGGTGGTATAGAAATTCAAGATTGAGGGCACTCCGAATTTGCTAAATGCATTCCTCTAATCAGAGCTTCGTACTTAGCCTCATTATTTGTTATGTCGAAATTGAGGCGAATTGCTCGCTCGAACTGTTCCCCCCACGGACTCCTTAGCCTTATTCCAACGCCATTCCCATTTATGTTGCTGGAGCCATCGATCTGGAGAATCCACAGTTCCATTCCATTTTCTGTTACCTCTAACTGCGCGACCTCCTTCTCGGCTTCGACCTGTAAGTTCACAGAGTATTCTGCCACAAAATACGCTAAAGCTTGGGACTTAATCACCGTCCTCGGCTCAAACTCCAGTCCGAAGCCCCCGATCTCTACGGCCCATTTAAGCAATCTCCCAGAAAGGCTTGGTTTGGAGAACACACTGCGGAGCGGATATGACGTTACCACTTTAATTGGGTGTGCCTCAAAATATGGCCTCAACTTCCGAGAAGCTACTACCAGAGCTAGAGTCAACTTCTCCAATGCCGTATACCGCCCTTCTGCCGCGTATTGAGGTTTACTCACGTAATAGACATGATGTTGCCTTCCTTGGTGCTCTCTTACCAAGACGGCGCACAGAGCATGGTCCGAAACTGACAAATACAACAACAGCGGCTCCCTCTAATCAGGCTTGGAGAGTAGCGGGGGGTTCGCCAGATACTCTTTAAGTTGCTCGAAAGCCTTCACGCATTCACCCGTCCACTCGAATTGCTTCCCTTTTTCGTAGGACCCAGAAAAAGTCGTACGTCCTGTGTGAATACTTTGATATGAACCAGCTCAGTGCCGCTAGTCTCCCAGTTAACTTTTGTACATCTTTTGGACTCCGTGGGTGCGCTAAGTCTTTTATCGCCCTTATTTGTACTGGATCAGCCTCTATCTCTCGATTAGTTACTATGTAGCTCAGAAATTTTCCCGAGGCTACCTCGAATGTGCAGTTTGCGGGACTCAACTTCATATTATAGCACTTCAGGATGTCGAAGGCTTGCTCTAAATCCCGAATGTGTTCGTAAGCCTTCTCTGACTTTACCAGCATGTCGTCGATATATACCTCCATAGTTTTGCCAATGAGTGGCTCGAACATCTTATTCACCAATTGCTGGTAGGTCGAACCCACATTTTTTAGTCCGAAGGGCATCACTTTGTAGCAATAGATCCCTTTGTTTGTCATGAACGCCGTTTTTTCCTGGTCCTCTGAATGCATCATAATTTGATTATAACCCAAAAATGCATCCATAAAACTTAACAACTCATGACCCGCGGTGGCGTTTACAATGCTGTCAATATATGGCAAGGGGTATTGGTCATTTGGGCAGGCCTTGTTCAGATCTGTGTAATCCACGCAAACACGATTCTTCCCATTTTTCTTCTCTACTACCACGACATTGGCCAACCAAGTCGGGTATTTTACTTCCCTTACAGACCCAATATCAAGTAGCTTCTGGATTTCTTCGTTTATAGCATCATTCTTCTCCGGAGAGAACTTCCGCCTCCGTTGTTGTATAGGTCTTGCATTCGGATCTACCTGCAATTGGTGAGTCATCACCTTGGGATCTATACCGATCATATCCTTGTGCGACCATGCAAACACCGCGCGTTCTCTGCTCAGGAAGCCTACGAGCTCATCCCTGACTTCGGGGTCAAGATCACTCCCGATGTTTGTCTTCTTGGAAGGATCAGAGTGGTCGAGCTCCACTTCCACCGAACTTCCCACCTCACCGGCTGGTGGCAATGCTGGATTAGCTAGGAAGTGCTGCTGTGAGCACACCGCTTTAAAGCTTGCATAATAACATTCTTTAGCAGCGTTTTGCTCCCCTTTAATAGTGCGCACTCCCTCCGGGGTCGGAAACTTAACCAACTGGTGGTACGTGGAGGGGACCGCCCGGAGTTGATGGAGCCATGGCCGCCCCAAGAGTGCGTTATATGCACTAGGCGCGTCGATAATCATGAACGAAACATCATATCGAGCTCCTCCGCAATAGGTTGATAAGGTCACGGCTCCTACAGTCATCTGCATTCCCCCGTTGAACCCAATCAACGGAGTCCGACTTCGCACTATCCTCTCTTTCGGGACCCTCATTTCCCTTACCTCATGCTGGAAGAGAATGTTTTCCGAACTGCCATTATCTACGAGAATTAGTTTAACAAGGCAATCTGACACCTGCAAGGAGATTACCAGCGCGTCGTTGTGCAATTGAGCTAACTCCGGGGCGTCTTTATCGGCAAACTCAATAGGTGCATGCGTTGCAGGTGATGGGTTTTGTATACTGAAAGAATTTATTATAATGAGTATACAAAGGTTTATTTCTCCTATCTGTTAACAATCTTACATGTATGAATAATGGTATTCTCTTGTCTCACCGATAGGGACGATCATACGGCGTGTTGTAGATCGCAGAAGACAGTATGATCACTTGACCTAGTGAGACATAAACATGATCACAGCCGAGACACCATATTAGGATACGTCTGTCCGGATGGCTGCGGCATTGTCGGAATAAGTAGTCTGTCTTGGTTACTTGACATGCTAGTACGCAGAGGTGGCGTATTGATGGACCGCAGTGAGATGTATTCGTCTGTCTGACATCAGCGAATACGAGATCTCGTTATATTGATTAAGTCCAAACCCTAACGAAGGTTCAGGGGTTTGCACGGGTTGACTGTTGCTTTGACTTGCCATGGTGGAGAGCTTAAGCAACGTGCTCATATATCCGCATCTTGGGTAACAACAATTCGTGTAGTACCGTATGAGACTGGGTTTAGGTAATCATATCCGAGTAATAGGATGAGGACATTCCATGAGGAGCTCAATAACATTCATCGTGTCAAAGTCCTGAAGGCTGATTAAGTTCAGACACGAGTGATAAGGATTGAGTGGTACTACTCAGGAATAATAAGATATTAATTAACTGTAGTTAGAGCTTGTCAGAGGCTCCGATTAATTAATGGATGTCCGGTAACCTTAAATATGGGGATTCTCAATTAATGCAGCCCGTTCTCATAACGTGGTAATAAATGGGTAGGTCAATATTAATTCTGTGGTGAAAAAAATTAATATTAATTAATTAATTGTGTCCTGGGTTGTGGACATGGGAATTAATTAATTTATAGGCCCACTTTATTATTTGCATTAGGTCCCAGGTCTGGCCCAAATAAATATGCTGAATTGAGCCCAGGAGCCCATTAGGGATAAAACCCTAGGTCTATAAATAGACAGCTCTCTCTCATAAGTCATAACAGAGTTGAAAAACCCTAAACCTAAGAGAGAGAGAGGGGGGCGCCTGATAAGCTCATTATTTCACTCACTTATCTATATTATTTTCCTACTATTTTATGTAGATTTATTGAGTTTATATATATATTTTATGCATGATGTCAATATTAGGTGGTTTTAGGTGTGTTTTGATGTTTATGCAGGTTTTTAGGCCTAAACTCACGAGAAAACCGTTCCGAAAGCAGTGACGTATAAGAGTAGCAATGAAGAGTTCTTCCACAAGAGTAATTCGAGCTATTGGTGCATGGCAATGGATGATGCTTTGAGTTAGCTCTCCAACGCAACTGGAATCGGGTCAATCGGAGTTCGGAAGAGGAAGTTATGGCCAAAACCGTGAGACCGCGCAGACGAGGCACAATGCTCGACGAAGGAAAAGGAAGATCGACGAAAGCAAAGGCCGCGTCGATCGCTGCCAATGCTCGTCGATCGACGAAGAGGTTCTAGGCCCAGCGATCGACGCCAAACAGCCCTGATCGACGCGCATGCGGGAAACCTATCCGGATCTGATTTGGAGATTAATGCATATCTAACCCTAGATACTGCTAGATACATCTTTCACCTATATAAATACTCATGTATAATTCGTTTTTTAGAGAGAGAGAAGAGACTTAGAGCAATTACAAGATTTAGTATTGAAGAATTTTTAGAGTTTTATGTTTGAAGACAAGTTCCTGCGGGAAGATTTCCGGATACAAGTTTCTATGCAATTCAGGTTGTATTTTTCTATGATGAATATTCCTCTGAATATGTGTAACTAATCTCTTCCTCAGATTCTAGGGTTTCGAATTATCAATGTATACATGTTTTGATTGATTGAATTATTTTCACTTTCCCTTCGTAGTTTGTGAAATCTGTGCTTATTCATAATCTTGATTTGTTGGCCACATCTTAGGATTATCTAGTTGATTACTTGAGACGTAACTGTGATAGTTTTCAATCGAAAAAGATTTTCACAATATAATCTGATTTCTTGTCGTAACTGAAGGAGATTGATTGTAGGAATAAATCTGTAGATCTTTGGAGTTAGTTAATTTATCTTGAGACCGAGCGGAGATAAGTAATTAATTAATCTACTTTACGAATTGTCCAACAAAGAAGTTCGTAATACTTTTCTGATGTTTCACTACGAAGAGGAATTAAAATCGGGAATTAATCGATTCATTCATACATGTCATACTTGATAGGTAGATATCCCTGGAATCTGTGCTTCTCTTATTTGAATCTAAACGCTTTTTAAATTTCCTGTTTAATTTTCATAAGCAAGTATTACAATTTTCAAAACAACCAAAACTTTTTAATTGCTTTTCCTAACCAGTGTTTTCAAGAACGTCTGATTAAGTATTTAGGATTCTTCGTTGCTTCATTCCCCTGGATCGATAACCTTAGGGTTTACAAATTTATTTGCCACTATTTCTATAATTAATCTGTAGAAATTACAGTGATCAGCGCCGTTTTTGGGAGAAAGAGGAGGAGAATTTTGTTTCTGGTCCTGCTCAAGACACAGATCTACGGAGTCCTCACCAGTAGTAGATCTGAACTGCATTGGGACACAGCCCTGAAGATCTGATCTTGAGAATAGAAATCCTGTTTCTTTTCTTTCTATTTTTCGAATTTATCTCGAAATTAGATTGCTAATTTCTACTTCCACAGATAAAATTGGATTGCGTGGTTGAATTCAAGTTGGAAATTCAAATGCAAAAGATCGGTTCAGACTCGACGGAATTACGGTAATTCTCAATCCACAATATTGTATTAAATTCATAGGAGCATGCTAGGGTTTATCTTGCATTTAATTATGCACAATACCCATAAATCGATCCGGTTCAAATTGGTTTTGGTGATTCGGTTCACGGGAAAACCCTACAATTGGTATCAGAGTCAGGTTCTTGATTTATGGCTATTTTGTGTATAATTAAATTCAATATGCATGTATGTATGAATTTATTGTTGTGGATGGATTTTGTTCCTCATGGCAACCCGTGTCAAGTAGCCCGCGGTGGTTTATCCGTGTAGGGCTGAATTATTATTTTTGTAAAATCACAAGAAAATCCGTGATTAGTGTAGATTTGAAAATTGTAATAGAATAGTTGTTCTATAAATTTTCAAATTTATTTGGACGGGTCGAGGACGGAGAACGAAGACGGAGCCGACGAAGGGCGGTGCACGGCGGCGGCGCAGGGGCTACGCACGGCACGGGCGATGGCAGCGCGCGTTGTGGGCAGCCGGGCGGCGGGCGCACGGCAGCGGCAGCAGCGTGGTGCGCGCGCGCGGCGGCCTGTGGCAGGGCGGCGGCGGCGGTGGCTGTCGTTGGCTGCTGCTGTCCCTGCGGTGGTGACTCGTGTTTTGGTGGTTTGTGCAATCCTGTGTAAACCCTAGGGTTTGCATTAGGGTTAGGGCAAATCATCAGATCACAAAGGCCTAAATCCTAAAAGATTTGGTGAATCAAGATTTGGAGGCCCTTGAAGATTTGGAAAGATTTGAAAAAGATTTAGAATTATCCAAATTAGATTCAAATTCAAATTGTAATAGATAGAATTTATTTTTCTATTTTTGGGGCCATGAGGAATTTTTGTTTGCCTTAATTGTCCTCGTATGATATGTGATTTATTTATGTGCGCAATTAAGCATGTGTAGATAATAGGAAAAGCATGATTTATCGCTTTTATTATTTACAGCTTTCCAAGCATGCTTATGTGATTAGTTTCTTGTTGGATTATATTTTGGGAATTTTTGGGCTTGTATTATTACATGCAAAAATTTGGAAAATATAATGACAAAGAAATTATGTGTGCGCATAAAGAAACCTTTTAAAAGAAAAATACTGAGCAGATTTTTTAATTAAAATCAATAGACCTCCACAAAGCGGTCCTAGGCTGTAAGTGTATCTCTCGTTCTAGTAAACTTCTACGAGTGTAGCTTGCTAGTTCCTAGAGGTGCATGGGTACGGTTGTTGGGATTTCTAGACAAACAATTTAAATCATGTGAATAGTGGGAGGGTTTTGTGTAAACGTCTACGAGTGTAGCTTGCGTAGATCTCTTTCACAAGTATTCTAGGATTGATTTAAATTATAGATAACAAAAGCTTTAAGGGTTGTGCGGTATGGTTACGTGCCATGCTAAACTGTCTCTTTTGGCCGGAGTTAAATTTGTGGTTAATTGCTTAGAAGCATCTTATAATATAATGCAAGAATTGCATCCCTGTTCTTGAGAGATGGCTTGGTCTAAGGTTTTCACTAATTTTTAATTTCTAGCGTCAAAAGCTTCCTGACATGGTAGTGAAATTAAATGGATTGGGGCTTAAAACCCGCAGTTCTGGTTGAGGGTGACATCGTAAACGTCTACGAGTGTAGCTTGCGGTGGGAATTCTTGGGCAATTAGTGGAAAACATTTGTATTTGATTTATTAAAAGGTTTTCAATGCATTTGTTTTCGAAGTTCTACATGTATGTTCTTATTTAAGATTCTTTATTGTTTCAGATATGTCTATGTCTCCTGTCGATCATATACTGGCTCTCAATCCTCTAACTGGTCCAAACTTTCCTGAATGGAGTTTCTGCATCAAACACATCCTTTATCTGAAAAATCAAGCACATGTTCTTTACATAGATCCACTGTTGCGCTCTCAAAGAGGAGTGTGCGAGCTTGAGCTTGAATTCTATGAAAGATGGGAGGATGCTGATGAGTTTGCCTTCTGGCTCATCACAGGTTCCCTTTCTAGAGAATTAAGGCATAAGTATGAGCACCTCGAAAGGGCTGGAGAGCTTTGGAAGGAACTCTCGACAGCCTTTGGCAAAGTGGAGCGAACTATTAACTGTAAGCTTGTGCACAATCTTGTGTGCAAGAAGATGGTTGAGGATAGTTCAGTGACTACGCACATGATGTCTATGATTGACCTCATGAGACAGTTTACTGTGCGGGGTGGTAATATCAGTGCGCAAGGTGAGATTGATATTATCTTGAATTCTCTTCCGGAATCCTATTATGACTTTAAGGTGGTTGCTGCTGCAAATGGAGAGTATGCTCTGCATGAGCTGCTTGAGGACCTTGTAGTAGAGCAATCCACCATGCGAGCACGGAAACCTGTTCTGTCTGGTTCTAGTACTGGTTCGACAACCACTATGGTTGGAGACGATGGTGCTGAGAGCAAGTTCAGGAAAACAGGCAGTGATAGCAAGTCTAGGAAGGGGAAGAGAGTCAAGGTCACTCCAAAGAAGAACGAGTGTGCTGGATGCGGAAAGGTGGATTGTCCGAATGCTAAGGGACAAGGTACGTCATTTGCATTTGTAACGAAACATGTTTAGCATCGGTTTCTACTCATTCGTGGGTAGTGGATACTGGAGCTACTGATCATGTTTGTTACATTTTGTAGGGGTTCACACCGAGGAGGGTGCTGGAGAATGATGAGGTTATCATCTCGATGGGGAACGCAACACAAGTGAGTGCAGCTGCCATTGGAGATTTCACCTTGTACTTTGATGATTCTGTTTTAACTTTGAGAGATGTTTTGTACGTGCCAGATTTTTGGCAAAACCTTATTTCAGTTTCCAAACTTTATGTTGATGGATATTCAGTTATTTTTAATAGTGGTGTTTCTATCATGGGTAATAATGGTGTTATCTGTCGTAGAATGCTGAATAATTCTCTCTATGTTGTTAACTGTAATCATAAGTCTTCCGCAAGTATTGCATGTAATTCATCCGTAATTGATAATCCTAGAAAGAGAAAACTTACTTCTTCTGATAAGGATCTTACATATCTCTGGCACTTGAGACTGAGTCACATCAGCTTGAAGCGGATTCAAAGACTTGCAGATGACGGTACATTGGACTTAGTTCGGGTTGTACCTTATCAAGTCTGCGAATCCTGCATCGAGGGCAAGATGTCAACTAGGCCTTTCAAGGTTAGTCAGTCTCGAGCAGAGGAAGTGTTGGAATTGATCCATTCTGACTTATGTGGACCGATGTCCACGCAGGCTCGTGGAGGGTACGAGTACTTCGTCACTTTCATTGATGACTACTCAAGGTACGGATACGTTTACCTGCTTCGCTACAAGTCTGACTGCTTTGAGAAATTCAAAGAGTTCAAGGCTGAGGTAGAAAAAAAGGTCGGGAAAACTATCAAGTCACTGCGATCTGACCGCGGTGGCGAATACCTCGGTAACGAGTTCCTGCAGTATTTGTCAGAAAATGGGATTACATCCCAGTGGACTGCACCGGGTACCCCCCAGCAAAACGGTGTAGCTGAGAGAAGAAATAGGACTCTTCTAGAGATGGTAAGATCAATGATGAATTATGCAAACTTACCAATTTCGTTTTGGGCCTACGCATTGGAGACAACAACTTACGTGCTTAATGTGGTGCCTTCTAAATCAGTTCCTAAGACGCCTTCTGAGCTCTTCCTTGGCCGCAAACCTAGTTTGTGCAAGTTTAGAGTATGGGGCTCTCTGGCACACGTACTGTCGAAGGAACCTGATAAGTTAGAAAGCAGGTCAAAAGTAATGCTGTTCATAGGGTATCCCAGGCAAACGAAAGGTGGTTACTTTTACTGTCCTGAGAGTCAAAGAGTCGTTGCTAGCACCAATGCTAGATTCTTGGAGGACGAGTATGTGAGTAATCACAAGTTAAGGAGTGATATCGTTCTTCAAGAAATTGAGAACGAGAATGCAATTCCAAGGGAAGGGGAGCGTGTAGATTTGGGTGCACCTGTGAGAGGCACAGCACCATGGACACGTTCTTCAGTGCAAGGTGCAGGACCACAAGTTACTGCACCTACTACTGATACGACACCGATGCCTCGTCGTAGTGGGAGAGTTATTTTCCAGCTGGAAAGGTACATGTTCGTGGGTGAGTCTTCGGACTTGAGCCCGGAAGACGGACATGAGGACTCTGACCCACTGACTTACGAAGAGGCAGTGCAGGACAAGGATGTTGCCAAATGGCGTGTCGCCATGGATTCTGAAATTGAATCCATAACTGCTATGGATGTATACCAGAAAATTGATTTGCCGGATGGCTTTAGGGCCATAGGGTGCAAATGGGTATACAAGAGAAAGAAAGGGGCGGATGGAAAGATCACGGCTTTTAAAGCCAGGCTGGTGGCAAAGAGTTATAGTCAGAAAGAGGGCATTAACTATGACGAAACCTTTTCACCCGTAGCCATGCTCAAATCCATCCGGATACTCCTTGCCATAGCTGCGCATATGGACCTCGAGATCTGGCAGATGGATGTCAAAACCGCTTTTCTAAACAATTACCTTGAAGAAGGTAGGGACATCTATATGCAGCAACCCGAGAGTTACATAAGCAAGGGCTAAGAACATCTTGTCTGGAAGCTTAGGAAGTCCTTGTATGGACTTAAGCAAGCTTCAAGGTCGTGGAACTTACGTTTCAACGATGTGATTAAATCCTATGGATTTGCACAGTTGGAAAATGAAAGTTGTGTTTACCGACTGTGTGTCAGTGGGAGCGTGGTCTTCCTTGCAATTTACGTTGATGACATACTCCTATTTGGAAACAACGAGGGAGTGATGTCCGAAATCAAAGCTTGGTTATCCGAACAGTTCCAAATGAAGGATCTGGGAGAAGCTGGCTACATTCTTGGGATTAAGGTCTTACGAGATTGTAAGAGAAGAATGTTGAGCTTATCCGAGGCATCCTATGTGGATACTGTGATAGCCCGGTTCAGCATGCAACTTGCCAAGAAAGGCTTGCTACCTTTCAGACATGGCGTTCATCTTTCTAGTGGGCAGTGTCCTCAGACACAGAGGGAGAAAGATGAAATGAGTCTTGTACCATATGATTCGGCTGTGGGTAGCCTCATGTATGCGATGCTGTGTACCAGGCCAGATATCTGTTATGTCGTTGGCATGGTAGCAAGATATCAGTCTAACCCTGGACAGGCGCACTGGACTGTTGTAAAGCACATCCTCAAGTATTTGAAAAGAACTAGGAATTTCTGCCTAGTTTATCAAAGTGAGGATTTGTGCCCTATGGGTTATACAGACTCGGATTTCCAAGGGGACCAGGACGAGAAGAATCGACCTCGGGATATGTGTTTACCCTGGGAGGTGGAGCTGTATCTTGGAGGAGCTCAAAGCAGAAATGCATTGCTGACTCCACCATGGAGGCGGAATATGTCGCCGCCTCCGACGCCTCAAAAGAGGGGGTATGGCTCCGGAACTACCTTTTAGAGTTGGGCGTGATCTTGAGTTTGCAGAGGAGCATCACAATTTATTGTGATAACTCTGGTGCAGTGGCAAACTCAAAGGAACCGCGGTCTCACAGGGCAAGCAAACACATAGAGAGAAAGTACCATATCATACGAAAAATTGTATCGAGGGGCGATGTGCTAATTAAGAAGATTGACACTGCTGTCAATCTTGCTGATCCATTTACAAAGAGCTTGCCGCAGAAAGTTTACGAAAGACATATTCGTGAGCTGGGTTTGAGGTGGATGCCGACCACTGACAGTGGTTAAGGAGACAGCAGACTAGATAGACGGACTGTATACTCTGTAATAGCTTAGTTATGCTTTGAGTATAAGTGGGAGATTGATGAGTTTTGTATACTGAAAGCATTTATTATAATGAGTATACAACGGTTTATTTCTCCTATCTGTTAACAATCTTACATGTATGAACAATGGTATCCTCTTGTCTCACCGATAGGGACGATCATACGGCGTGTTGTAGATCGCAGAAGATAGTATGATCACTTGACCTAGTGAGACATAAACCTGATCACAGCCGAGACACCATATTAGGATACGTCTGTCCGGATGGCTGCGGCATTGTCGGAATAAGTAGTCTGTCTTGGTTACTTGACATGCTAGTACGCAGAGGTGGCGTATTGATGGACCGCAGTGAGATGTATACGTCTGTCTGACATCAGCGAATACGAGATATTGTTATATTGATTAAGTCCAAACCCTAACGAAGGTTCAGGAGTTTGCACGGGTTGACTGTTGCTTTGACTTGCCATGGTGGAGAGCTTAAGTAACGTGCTCGTATATCCGCATCTTGGGTAACAACAATTCGTGTAGTACCGTCTGAGACTGGGTTTAGGTAATCATATCCGAGTAATAGGATGAGGACATTCCCTGAGGAGCTCAATAACATTCATCGTGTCAAAGTCCTGAAGGCTGATTAAGTTCAGACACGAGTGATAAGGATTGAGTGGTACTACTCAGGAATAATAAGATATTAATTAATTGTAGTTAGAGCTTGTCAGAGGCTCCGATTAATTAATGGATGTCCGGTAACCTTAAATATGGGGATTCTCAATTAATGCAGCCCGTTCTCATAACGTGGTAATAAAGGGGTAGGTCAATATTAATTCTGTGGTGAAAAAAATTAATATTAATTAATTAATTGTGTCCCGTGTTGTGGACATGGGAATTAATTAATTTATAGGCCCACTTTATTATTTGCATTAGGTCCCAGGTCTGGCCCAAATAAATATGCTGAATTGAGCCCAGGAGCCCATTAGGGATAAAACCCTTGGTCTATAAATAGACAGCTCTCTCTCATAAGTCATAACAGAGTTGAAAAACCCTAAACCTAAGAGAGAGAGAGAGGGGCGCCGTTTTTGGGAGAAAGAGGAGGAGAATTTCGATTTTGGTCCTGCTCAAGCCACAGATCTACGAAGTCCTCACCAGTAGTAGATATGAACAGCATTGGGACACAGCCCTGAAGATTTGATCTGGAGAACAGAAATCCTATTTCTTTTCTTTTTATTTTTCAAATTTATCTAGAAAATAGATTGCTAATTTCTACTTCCGCAGATAAAATTGGATTGCGTGGTTGAATTCAAGTTGGAAATTCAAACGCAAAAGATCGGTTCAGACTCGACGGAATTACGGTAATTCTCAATCTACAATATTGTATTAAATTCATAGGAGCATGCTAGGGTTTATCTTGTATTTAATTATGCACAAAACCCATAAATCGATCCGGTTCAAATTGGTTTTGGTGATTCGGTTCACGGGAAAACCCTACAGCAGGAGTTCGCATCACCGCTACTTCTCCGAGGGCCCGCCTTCTAGCTCTCTTTGCCGCTGAGCGGGTGATCCCGCTAATCTCAGAGCCCCACGTAATGCCGTTTATAGTTCGAACCGGGACCGACTATTTGTCAGGTTGATTTCCCTCGGCTTGCGCCGATGCGAGCTGCTTTTCACGAGTCCAGGTCTTCTTCCCCTAATTTGACAGGAATTCCATCAGCAGACCCTTCTTCAATAGCTCAATGACCTCCAGCCGAAGTGCTAGGCAGTCTGTCGTGGTATGGTCGTGATCGCTATGGAAGTCACAGAACTTTTTTGGATCTCTCATAGAGGGGTCGATTTTCATCATTTGCGGCCATCTGACCTTTTCTGGCATCTGGCGAAGCACACTCTGCACCAACTCCGCAGGCTCGATTGAGAGGGTGTATTCTGGCACGTAAGCGGTTAAGGTGTTAATCTGGGGTGGCCTGCTTCCGGACGGGCGGCTATACGGGTGCGGCCGCGCGGGACGCCGATCACGCTGCTCCTACTGGCGCTCCTCTTGAGCTACCATAGGTCGCCCTCCACTGCGTTGTGCCTTGCGATAGGGCTCATCTTCTTCCCATTTAATCATCGCCCAAGCCCTGTTAAGGGCATCATCCATAGTTTGGCAATGGTAGATTGATAGTTCCCGGTACAAGTCGGAGTCAACGTCCAGTCCTTTGGTATAGGCTCCTACCGCGGTACTGTTAGGGCAGTTTGGAACCGCCACCAATTCTTTCTTGAACCTTGACAAGTACGCCCTAAGCGGCTCCCCGGGCTTCTGGATTACGGTGTACAAATCATCCGGATGCTTGTCCAATTTTCTGCTGCTCGAGTATTGATGGAGAAACAATTGGTGTAGCTCAGAGAACGTTGAGATCGACCCTTTTGGCAAGCTGATGAACCATTGTAGAGCAGGTCCGTGAGGCTCGATCCAAAACTTTTGCACATACATGCCTCGCGCCGCGCACTAGGAATTGCCAGTGCAAACATCTTCTGTTTGTAAACCGCCACATGATTCTCCGGATCCGTGGTGCCGTCATAGAGCGCGAAGCTCGGAGGGTTGAACCTGTCTAGGAGTTCGGCCTCTGCAATCTCTGGCGCGAACGGTGATTCCGTGTAACTCTCACGCGGGATGGTTCTCCCTGGAGGCGGGAGACCTGGTACCCTTGCGATCAACGACTCGAAGTAGCTGAGACGCTGCTCGAACCGCCGCTCCATCTGCGCCAGTACCGCTCTCCCCGCTGGATCGAGGATTGGCTGTCCAGGGTTCGGGTTCTGCCCCTCGATGGGAGTTCTTGGCGTCAAATGATCGGTCTCATCTCCAGTAGCTCGATTGAACTCATCCTGGAGGTCACAGGCCGTCACCACTCGGGCTCTACTCGTGCTTCCAGGTTCCTCCACTATTGGCTGTGCAGTGAGTTGGTGTAACCGTTGGTTATCCTGCTCAAGCACCTGACACTTCTGGGTCACAGCTTCCACCTGGGCCCCCAGTTTCTCCACTATGTCCCGGACCGCCTGAACTTTACTTACCAGTTGCGCCACGTAAGGGTCCTGCATCAGCGAGGGCGGAGGTGGCGGAAATGACAGCTCACTGAGTGGTGTCACGTTAAAGGCGCACCTCATGTCGTCCAAAGATTCACGAAGTTGCCCCGCTCCGCGTCCAGTTGTCGTCGATCGCCCTCGACCTGCTGGAACCGTACTTCCCCGACCCCCAACCGGGTGTGTGCCTCTATCCTAACTCAGTCCTCTCCCTGCTCTGAGTGTTGTAGCGCCTTCAGTTGGAGGCGTGGTCCCGTCAGCAATCAGCTCGATGGGATTGGTATTGTCCCCGCCTTCCACCATTTCCTACAATAAGCGTTAGTATAACAATGTTCTTGGGCCCCACGGTGAGCGCCCAATTGTTGCGAGTGTTTTTGTGTTGAATAGGAAGCCCAAGAACAAATTAAATTCCACCAATGAGAGATGCAGAATGGCGAAAGAGCGAATTAGAGAAAATACAATTAAATAAATGAACGTGAATATTATGTTCACACGGATGAAGAAAAATGCAATTCTAAAGAAATCGAGTTGTCTCAAACTATAATGTTTTGGTACTTTCTGAATCGAACTCAGCGAATATGTTTTCCCTCACCTCTTTTATTAGCCTTCAAATGCGCCTTTCTCGAAATATATATAGAGCTCCATACAACGGCTCCCCATTTATTTCCGTGATTCCCACTGTCCTTTATTGCTAATTTCATTCCCGTTGGGCGCATTCTCTCGTCGGTTTCCGACAAATCCGCTTTCCATAATCATATCCAGCAATATTAGAGCTGCACTTATTTTCAACAATTCTTCGAACTGTCCTACCAATAGGGGTGTAATCGAACCGAGTCGAGTCGAGTAGTGTCGTGCTCAAGTTTGACTCATTTAGTTTCGAGTCGAGCTTCGAGCTTTTTTATCAAATACTTTGATGTTCACGAACTTTATCGAGCTTTAATCGAGCCTAAAAGAACTTTCTAAATTTAGAATATATTTTAAATTTTCATTATTATTTTGAAGAAAAAAATTATTTATTCCAAAATTAATATCATATTTATGTTCAAATTCTTAAATTTTTTGTTATTAGAAAGATTTATCATTCTTGTTACTCTTAAACAATGAAAAGAACTTTCTAAATTTAGAATATATTTTAAATTTTCATTATTATTTTGATGAAAAAAATTATTTATTCCAAAATTAATATCATATTCATGTTCAAATTCTTAAATTTTTTGTTATTAGAAAGATTTATCATTCTTGTTACTCTTAAACAATGAAAATATTATTTTTATAAAAGTAACTATTTTGTATTTCTTACTAAATTAAGCTAACGAGCCTGCTCACGAGCTCACGAGTCGAATACTATAATGCTCAAGTTTGGTTCGTTTAATAAACGAGCTTTACTAAACGAACTCGGAGTAGCTCACGAACAGTTTGGTTTGTTTACACCCCTACCTACCATCGAACTCCGTCTGTCGAACTCCTTCGAACTTCTCTGGTTAGAACTATCGTATCTAAGCTCGGTCCCATGGACTAGACCCATGATATCCTTGGACTAGAACATTGGGCCTCTAAATTTGGGCTTTCATATTTCTGACCATAACAGCGAGGATTTTAAAACTCAACACGTTTTAAGTGTTGAAGTATATTATAAACTGAACTTAACCTTCAATTCGCTAAATCACAAGTTTCCTAAAACACAAATTGGTGAGCAACTACCAGTTTGTGAAATGCAAGTTCGATTAATCTTATTTCCGTTGTACACCAACTCTGATCTCGGGACCAATAATCATTATTTTTGTCCTACACAAATAATAAATTTTGTGTTTGCTATTTTCAAAATGCCTATCGAATGAGATAATTTCACAATTATATACTTCACTTAAGCAAAATGAATACTTTATGATACAATCATGTGTGTAAAAGAATTATGATTAAAATATCACTTAATTTTAATTTATATATACAATTTAAATAAGGAGACATTCTCTATCCTTAATTGATAATTACTTAATTATTGACAAAATATTTTAATCACCCACCAGAAATAGGACACAGACTCCACTTAAATTTCTTCTAACATGATTGTACATCTATCTTCTTGGTTGAACTTTATTAATCATTTATTACTACTTTGATTCTGTCTCACATTTCCATATTTGCAAGAAATATTCCATAAAATCAAAACTATTTGTTTCACATAATGAACACTAGAGAGAGAAGTGAAATGAATTAATGTTTTATATACCTTGTTTGCTAATTGTCTTTTTAAAGAAAATGCAGAGTGAGGTAATTTATTTTTATAGAAATATAATTCATCCTTGAATTCAGTATTATTTCATAGAAAAATTATCTAGTGGGATTCATGTCAAAGTTCTTTTATTTATTACTTCATTCTTTGAAACATGCAAAATTTTCATTCATTCGTAGCAAAATTTTCTTACATTATATTTAATTTTAAGAGTCTAATTCTTAAAATTAAACGCTTTATGAGGTACTGAGTAAATGTTAATATTACTTGCGATTTGTTATATATACTATACATAAGTATAATATGCTATATGCTAATTCTTTGACATGTTTCTCATATATATATATATATATATATATATATATATATATATATATATATATCCCCTATATAGAGTTGCGTTCATTTCTGAACTAAGTATTGTGAATGAACAATGAACTAAAAATTAACCATAGATTTAAATAATCCAGCGGTTGATATGATGACACGTGTCAAATGAAATATCTTATTTAATATCATTGAAGGGTATTATAGGTAATGTAGTATTTTTTATATTATGGACGGTTATTTTGTTTTGGTAACTGAATTTGTAATCATGATTTGATTTATATCATATCTTATTTTCCATCTTTTTTTTTCGCTAGTTTCATAACTACTTCAATTAATTTTTTTTTCCATATTACTTCCGTCTCTGAATACGTTCCTATATTCCTTCTTTTTTTTTTTTTTTTTGCGCCATTGTTTTCACGGGAAGAATATGAACGACATGCCAGGTATGTTTTGTTATATTTATTCAGTTATTGCATTTTTGTTTCATTGTTTTTTCTTATTTTTATTTTCTATATATTTTTATTTTTATGTGTCGACGTTTTTTTTTTTTTTTTTGTGTTTTTCACTGTCGTGGTTTGTTTTCAATCATAAATTGCCGTAATTTTTATTTCTTTGTGTCAATGTAATTTGGTATACATGATAGGTTTTTTATTTGTTATGTTATACCGTGTTTTGTAATGTGGTTATGTATCATTATTGTTTAGATTTAATATCATTATTTTTATGATTAACTGTCATCTTTTGTTTGTCTGGATGTTGTTACAGTTTCTTTGGTGCAGAAGAGGAATATAATTCAAGGATTTTATGGGAATGAGAGACCTGACAATATTAGTGTTCATCCACCTAATGTTGTTAAAACAAAGGGCAGCGGTAGTCGTATTATATCTCGGATTGAGAAAATAAAGAGAGATAGGGAAAAGCCATTGAGAAAGTGCAAAAAGTGTGATATGTTTGCCAATCATGATTCGAGAAACTGTGATAAATTGAAAGATCTTGAGAAGCAGAAGGGTTTATTTCAATTGTAATTTTTTTTGTTTTTTTTTAAATTGTTACATTGTAGTTTGTTGTTTTTAGTTTTTTTGTTCAGTACACTTTGTTGCTTTAATTTATTAAATTGTAGTACTCTGTTTATGAGGTGTCAGCTTTTTTCTTAATATATGCGATGTTTATTTCTACATTTTTTGTTCATATTTTTATATTTTTTTGTTCATTTGTCATTTATTTTACATTCGTATGTCATTTTTTTATTTTATGTTTATCATTTTTTATTAGACAATTGTGATCAGATCTTGTATTTTTTTTAGAAATATACATTATGGAGGGTGTTTACTTTTTTTTGAAACGTAAATCGTCATAATTGAAAGTTAATTAAGTAATTATGACTTGATTTTTTATTTTTTTTCTCACTTCGTTTTTTGGATTTATATTTTTTTTTTTGTTTTTTAATATTTATATACGCTCTATATATAGTTGTAATTTGTTTATCATTGTTTTTATATATCGATGTCATTTTTTACAGATACTTATATCATTATTTTATTTTACATCTCTATATTTGCTTAAATTGTATCATTAGTGTGTGTATTTTAAATGACATATTTGTATATGTTTTACACATAAAATTTATTATTTGAATAAAAATTAGTCATTCATGAGCAAAAGGGAAACCATCACATAGTTTAATAAAATATAAACTGATACAGTATTCAGTTTCTGGAAAATGTATCTTAAAACACACAAAAGCATAAAATCAGTTGTTAGCATAACAATTCATTCTAATCCTGGATCTGGAGTAAATCATTAACAAATTTCTCAACATCAACTGCACTAATCTCTTCTTCAGCTTCAATGTACTCTTGGCTTTCTTTTTCATTCTTCAGCATACAAGCATTATTTTGCGATAACAGGAGTGTGCAAGTATATTTGGCGCGTAGGTATCGGTACACTACCTTGCTCCTCTTTGGTAAGCATTGGCACCACTCCGTCTCTTTTTCAGTAAACAGAAAAATGATATTCATAACTATTATGTTACCCTAATATTGTACAAAAAATGACATACTAAACCTATAAAAATGATATTCCAAAACCAACATCATCATAGGTAAAGAAGATGTACAAATGATCAGTAAAAACACAGAGTTTATGTTTTCGTGTCATAAAACAGATATCATGAAGACATTTATGTTGTTTTAATGACATTCAGTAAACAGTTAAAATTAAATACATATTTTTCACATTGCAATATTTCAAATACATTGACAAATTAATTGGGCAATGTAAAAATAATGATATTCAATCAACTATTAAATGACATTATCCAATGAAAATTTTTCTATATGTTCAGTTTACCTTTTCCGCTAAAAATGATATACTAAATACATAAAAATGATATTCGGAAACCTAATTTATATAAGAGAAAGTAGATGTCATATTTGCTACACTATATTCACTGAGTAGTTATTTTTTAAAAATTTACAAAATTCTCGCGTTGATAATGTTCCGCCCTTAATTTTAATTATAAAAACAATTATTCAGTTTATTTTTTAAAACGCAATTTCGACTTGCGAACTTTTTTTTTTTTTCTGTGTTGAAATCGATTCGTAAAACAAAATCTCAAGAAATCGTACCCGAGGAAGATGCGCCGGCGGTTGATTTTGGTACAGTTCCTGAAGTTGTAGCACCCAAGTTGGTCTTTTTTTTCGGAGCCATGGTTTTTGCTTGTTGTCGCCGTCCGATTTCGTTCGGGAACAATTTCTTGGCAGACCTACTAAAAAAATGACCGCAATGTATCACTTTTTCTGGTTTGGGTTTAAGATTTTTAAGCAAAATATAAAAAATGACAAAGCTCACCGGATTTTTGTACAGTTCTCGCCGTCGAACACTGAGCAGTGGAGTTGTGAGTTTTGTGTGATTGTTTGTGGCGTTGAATAATTTTTGACCTAATTTGTGTGTTTTTCTAAAACATTAATGACAACCACCAAACATTCTAAATATCCGATTAGATTTGTCTAGATCGTGGGTTGATCCTAATTGGTAACTGCCCCCTTTAATTTCGTCTTTCAGTTTTTGAGTATGCGATTTTTTTTTTCCATTTATGCCCTTTAAATGACAAAAAATGTACTATTTAATGATATACGGCAACATTGAATCTGGTACGTTGATGTTAAAAATTGATGGCTAGATTTAGTTCTCTGTTCATTCACATATACTTGTTCAGCCTAGATCACTCCCCTATATATATATATATATATATATAATTCTTTCAAACAACTCATTCTAACATATTTTCAATTGTATTCTCACATTTATCGTGAAGTGTATGTACCATGCTGTTATCCATATATGTAATACAAGTAAATTTACAAAACTTACAAAATTGTCTATTTTTTCTCAAAAAAAAAAAAAAAAAACACCTTACATCAACTCCAATTTCATTTCTCATTCTAGTATTTTTCAGCTAATTTCTTATATTCAAATATATTCATAAACAAAAAAAAAATCAACAAATAATATTAAAATTTTCTTTTTATTTGAAATATTTCTTCTTCATCAATTTATTTTTTAGAATTTATCTTTATCACTAATATTTTAAATAAAAGAAGCTTAGCCCTTTTTCCTTTATTAGAGTTCTAAGTTTATCGAGTGATTTTAAATGGGAAAAATAAATAACAAAAAGATGAAGAAAAAGCAGCAGATTCCCACGGAAATCCTGGACCCTTGTAAATCATCTCCATTTCCCACCTCTACCTTTTTATTCATCTCTCATATCACAACTATTGTATTGCTTACGCGTCACATCAAAATCATGATAAAAAAAAGAAATTATAAGTTGGAGTTTCCTTTCGAATTTAATTAAATGTGTTATTATTAAAAAAATTACACTTACATATAAATTTCAATAAAAGAACATTAATATTTAAAAAAATATAAATCTTCTATATAATATAATTAAGCATAATATATTTTATGGTACTGGTACGGAAAAAATATGCAATAAATTTAAATTCTTAGATTGATTATAATATATTGTATATAATAAAAGCTGCTTATATAAAAATATTATTATAAACATGTTTTGATGACCATCAACTGAATATATATGTGGAAAATATTGATTGATTTCTATGTAAGTTGTAACGCAAAATAAGTATTTAGAGCTTCATACACTATATATATATTACAATTTATATGCATATGTAGAGAGAGAAAGAGAGGCTGAGAGAGCACAACAAAACCACTTCTCGCTACCCTTTCTAGCTAATACATTTTGGATCAGTATCACCGAATCTCGGGAACTATATTCATTCCACAAAACAAATTTTTTTTTTTTTATAAAAAAACTAAGTTATTCAGCCTCTTCTGAACTCTCTCTCTCTCTCTCTCTCTCTCTCTCTCACAGGTTCCCTATTCTCCCTCCTCTTTCATCTGCCTTCGGCGTTGTCTCTTTCTGTCTCCGTCGTAATTTCAACTCCTCCGCGTTGCATGTCGTTTTACTTTCATTCCTGACGCGTTTTGCTTCTCATTGCATTTCCACTTCTTCTTTTTTTTATAATATTCCTTGCCATATATAATTATTTTACCAGTAATTTATTCTCCTTCTCTCTGCTCCACCGCTGTGCAGTGCAAGTGCTCCACACAACTATCAATTTTCTATGCGGACAATAAATTTTTGAAATTTAGGAGTGAGAAGTAATTGCATTTTTGTTAGTTCAATGAAGGGAAATAGAAGAAGCGATCGGCGGTGGGGCTCCGATAGCATACCCGCCGGCAATCAAGCCAGCGAGGGATCCTCACCGGCGACCGAATATTCCACCGATTCGGCGTCGAACGCGGCGGAGTTCGTCGAGGTCACGCTCGATCTCCAAGACGACGACACAATCATTCTGCGCAGCGTCGAGCCGGCGACGGTGATCACCATCGACGGCAATGACGTCATCTCCGGCATCGATACACCTGCGCCGTCGTCGGCTTCACGATCTCCGACGATGCGGCGGAGCGCATCGAACAAGCTGCTCCAGTTTTCTCAGGAGCTGAAGGCGGAGGCGCTGGCGAAAGCGAAGCAGTTCTCGCAGGAGCTGAGGCGGTTCTCGTGGAGCCACGGCCACGCGTCGCGGATACTCTCCGGCGTCAGCGGCGGAAACGGCGGTTTGGACTCCGCACTGGCGGCGCGGGCGATGCGCCGTCAGCGCGCACAGCTGGATCGCACGCGCTCCGGCGCTCATAAAGCGCTGCAGGGACTGAAATTCATCAGCAACGGCAAAAACAACCGCGTAGATGCGTGGAACGCCGTCCAGATCAATTTCGAGAAGCTCGCCAAAGACGGTTACCTTCATCGCTCCGATTTTGGGCAATGCATAGGTTAATTGACTAATTAACCACGCTTGAAGCGGTTATTTTCTCGTTTAACGTTCTTAATCATTGTTTCTACCGAGCTTCTTTGATTTGATTTTGATTCCTTCTTTCACATAGGGATGAGAGATTCAAAGGAATTCGCGCTGGAATTGTTCGACGCATTGAGCAGAAGAAGAAGATTGAAAGTTGATAAGATCAGCAGAGATGAACTCTACGAATTCTGGTCACAAATTACTGATCAAAGTTTTGATTCCAGACTCCAGATTTTCTTCGACATGTATGTATCAAATTTTCATTTACTTAATTATTTAACAAATTTTACTTTTAGATGAATAAATAATTATAAGCTACAGTAAAAGTGCATACCCATGTCCATGTTAGATTTTACGCCAACAATTTCATAAAAATGAAAGAGGCCGTACAAAATTAATTATTTAATGACTGACTTGATATAATCAATGATCGTGATACAGGGTGGACAAAAATGAGGATGGTCGGATCACGGAGGAGGAAGTTAAGGAGGTAACATTAATCTCTTTCGTAATGTTTAATTAATCATCAAGTCTCGACTGATAAATAGTGGGTAATCATGACTCATAATCAAGAATATTTAAATTAATGGTGTGATAATTATTATGAGGAAAAGCACAGTCTGTCAGATTCCAGTAGAAATAAATAACAGAGCTGGCTGACAATTTTGTTAATATAGGAACTCTCTCACGAGTAATATTATGATATATTTATATATATATATTAATTATATTACCAGTACCATTATTCTTCTTCATGCAATTCTAAGATTTAGTGGGATACTGGTTATGGGGTATGATCTAATCCAAACAAGAAAGCTTCTTGTTTTCAAATTCTTAAAAAGTGGGGTTTAAAATAGTTTAGAGATAGGCGTGAAGGATGACTACTATATTGTTTTAATTAATTCCACGAACTAACAACTCCAATATATATATTTATATATATGTGTATGGGTATTAAATATTTCAATTTTGGTTTTTTGGTCTACCGGCTAAAATAGGTACGCTACTACGTAAAAACTTTGAATAGCAACTTAAATTGTAAAAGGGGAATTATTGCTCTAGTAATGAGATTAAGTTCCATAGTTGGTAAATATTGCTTTATTGATGTATGATGTATCCATGCATATTAATGCTTCTACCTTTATTAATGGTGGGATTCATTTATGTTCACAATAACACAAATACTTCTTCTAAATATATATGTGCACACGTATTTATTTGATGTTGTACTAGAAATTTGTTCCTGAGCTAGTCGAAGTCTTCTACGTCAGATTCTCCAAAATACACCGACTTCTATATTCATATAAAATCAACTCTGGGAGTTGGTGGGGGTAAACTTGTACTTTCGAAATGAGCAAAGAATTGACACCCAATAATTCTAATCTGATTCTTTTAATTCACACTATATTTTTTTTTTAAATATTATTTATTTTACTTTCTAGATTATTATGGTGAGTGCATCTGCTAATAAATTATCGAGATTGAAAGAGCAAGCCGAAGAGTACGCTGCTCTAATCATGGAAGAGTTAGACCCTGAGAGGCTTGGCTACATTGAGGTACGTAAATTTTGAAAATTATTTTCGATTATAGATTCATTCTTATTTTATATAAATTTATTTATTTCTCTATATAAGGACGAAGATAATGACATATGTCACAGGCGTTAATTTTTGTTTTTGTCTTGCACGTCACATAATTGATTTAGTTACCCCAAAGGCTAGCAATGTACTGACTTTATTTTAGTATTCCTTTTTTCTGCACCCACCGCAGCATATAGAATGAAAAATGGTTGCAACTAAATTATCATGTTGGACTTTAGTTACCAGTCTTAATTTTTTTTCCTTTTTGTTTTAAAAAGTCAGTAGTTAGACGACAAATGACTGATTTCACCCAATTTAATATAGGAGTTATCTTGTTGTTCAACTATACACGTTGAATTAAATAGCATAAGTTATGCATGCATAAAATTTAAGTTAATTATCGCCTTAAATTTCAATGCCATCCCCCGAATTTCTTTTAACGCATTGTTTCTTAGTCAATGAATAAACGAACCCAAAAATCATATCATATGTATAAATTATGCTAGGATAAAAAATTGACCAAAATTAATATTAAATAATTTATTCTTAATTGGTCATCCGTGTTAAGTTATGGCATAGTATATGAAATGTCTACACGACTACGTTGATAGCTCAACAACCCTCTTCACTTATTGGCTGAGATAAATTTGTTTATTTTTTTTAATTAATATTTTAAGAAACTTAGGTTAAGTTGAAAAATATTCTGAGTAAACTAAGCTTGCAAGTTATATCTTACTCAGCACATGAATATATTATGATAAATTATGCTTGCAAACTTGAGTTAAACACAAAAAAAATTACTATGTATATCTTACCCAGGTCTTGGCCGTATGAATGTTGATCCCTCTAATCCCACTCGAAAAAGAAGAAAAAGATTGTTTTAGAAGAAAAATAATAAAAATACTTGGCCTTTCAGGAATTTTAGAGACAAATTAAGTTTAATAATTTAGTATTATACTCTAGTTAAGTATAAATGTATTTCCTAGAAGGTTCGTATAATGTGAGGATATTTTGGTTGAACGAATGTTATTCTAAGAGTAGCTTTCTTGACAACTATTTCTTCAAAGGAGTAATCAATTACCTAATTCCAATCAGATTAAAATGACCAAGTTAATCAATGATATTATTAAAAATTTGCAACTGATCAAAGCTATATACATAGTACTTATATAGGTCTTGAGAAGTAATTAGCTGGTTACATATTATTAATAATATTTATTTAATACACGGTCTTGATCTCCGATTTATATGTATAATGTCCTAGAACAGAGGTGGATTTACAATTATTCAAATCATGATTTAGCATTAACATGCATTCTTTTATTTTTTTTCAACAATTTCATGTAATTGATATAGGAGTTGACAATTTAAATGGTAGCAAAAATCCAAAAAATATTCTGAAACATGCTGCCAAGCATTAGTAGGAATGCATTAAGAGATTTTATACCAATTTAGTGTGACAAGGAATCTTGTGTAGTCAAGCTCAATCCCCCTTTTTTTCGTTTTCAATCATGCTAGCGACTCACAACTTTTTCGTTCCATGTGGACATTCTATTCCCGGACCAGCAAAGCGTGTTTTCATCACTCAAAAAAAAGAAAAGAAAAAGAAAGAAAGAAAGAAAAAAAACATATATGGTCCAAACAAAACATTATTGCATATCATCCCATTTTCGCATAAAATCCGCATGATGTATCGAACCTTATTCAGATCATGTCTAATGCATGTTATGTTATTACTGTCACACAATGATGCAGCTCTGGCAGCTGGAAACACTACTGCTACAGAAGGACACATACCTAAACTACAGCCAGGCTTTAAGCTACACGAGCCAGGCCCTGAGCCAAAACCTCCACGGGCTCCGATATCGAGGCCGTATTAAAAGAATGAGCTCGAAGTTAATCTATTTTTTGCAAGAGAATTGGAGGAGGATTTGGGTGTTAATGCTGTGGATTATGATAATGGTGGGACTCTTCACGTGGAAATTCTATCAGTATAAACAAAAGAATGCGTTCAAGATCATGGGTTATTGCCTTCTCACGGCTAAGGGTGCAGCCGAGACTTTGAAATTCAACATGGCCCTCATATTATTGCCTGTGTGTAGGAACACCATTACTTGGCTGAGGTCCTCTAAGTTGGGCTACATTGTGCCCTTCGATGACAACATCAACTTTCACAAGGTACACATCTCTGCCACGTTTTTATCCCCTCATTCTCATACATTAAAATTGAAATATATCCAATGTGGTTTTTTGAAATTGGGTTGGGCCACAGCATATGGGAAACTGCCCTTTCAGTTTACACCAATTTGATTAGTCTTATTCTTTAAGACTAATTATAGAGAAAGAAGAAAATAGTATGGCATGTGAAATGAACTGCATGTGTTCCAACACCCTTACTCACGCTTGTCGTATTTTCTTTTTTTTTTTATAAGTCTATTTGTGGCCCCATTATCATTCATTTATGAATAAGTCAGCGCTCATTATTTCATTTTGCACCACGAAAATCCAAAAAGTAGCCCTACTTGAAAAAAAAAAAATTCTATCTGACATTTACCAGGTCAACTGAGAATCGAATAGAGAACTTCTACATTCTGCGTTTTGGGTATTCGTGGTTTGTTTCAAAAGAGAAATACAATATTAGAAAAAAAAAAAAAAAAGAGAATAAATTAAGCATATCAAATGGTTTTTGCTTGAATTATATTTATATTAGTTTGTCTACTAAAATGTGAATGTGAAAGAGCAGTTAATGTGTAGCAGGAGCAGATGAAGAGATCATATTTGCTATATTATGCAGTGATACTGAATGAAGGAAGCTTCCATTAATTTAGACTAAACATTGATATCAAAACCAGATTGAAAACCAAATATAGTAAAGAAAAGAATGATATTCTTCAATAAGTTAAAGGGGCAGGGGAAGTGAATGTTGATATGATGCTTGATTCATTGAAACTTAATAACTAGAGGAGACTTGTTAACCATCATGTGATATGAGTTGTTGTTTTCAATTATGTATAAAGTGAAATAGATTTGTGAATTCTGATCAGTGTTTTGCCCTTACGAGCAGACTATTGCAGCAGCCATTGTAGTTGGTATCATACTCCACGCTGGAAACCATCTTGCTTGCGACTTTCCAAGGCTGATAAATGAATCCGATTACACGTACAAACTTTACATGATGGGTGATTTTGGTAATCACAAGCCAAAGTACATGGACCTTGTTAAAGGGATTGAGGGTGTGACAGGAATCCTCATGGTGATCTTCATGATAATTGCTTTTACATTAGCAACACGGTGGTTCAGGCGGAGTCTCATCAAGTTGCCTAAGCCCTTCGACAGGCTCACAGGCTACAATGCTTTCTGGTACTCACACCACCTGTTTGCATTCGTCTACATCTTGCTCATCATCCACGGAACGTTCCTCTATCTGGTTCACCATTGGTATAAGAAGACGGTATGCATAGATATATGAGCTAGAATTTCTTCACTCAAGAGGAGGCATGGAGTTTGAGCTTAGTATGTTGACTCAACTTTTCACTGGTTTCAGACATGGATGTATCTTGCTGTTCCTGTACTCCTCTATGCTGGAGAAAGAACTCTAAGATTCTTCCGGTCGGGCTTCTACAGTGTCCGGCTTTTAAAGGTCATGGCCATGATGATTCTTGAATCTTGATAGAGTTCAACTCTGACATGGTTTGATTTGAAGGTTTCCACTTGCCATAGCAGTATTGCTTAATAACCCTGTTTTCCTCAACCTTTGCAGGTTGCTATATATCCAGGAAATGTTCTTACACTGCAAATGTCGAAGCCTCCACAGTACAAATATAAGAGCGGACAGTACATGTTTGTCCAGTGTCCAGCTGTTTCTCCATTCGAGTGGTAAATTTCAGTTACTCATAGTATCAATTTCTGGATTTTAATAGCTGAAGGGGAATATAATATAACAGTAAAAAATGCAATGATTCAGGCATCCATTTTCGATTACCTCTGCACCTGATGACGATTACCTTAGCATTCACATAAGGCAGTTGGGTGACTGGACACGTGAACTTAAGAGGGTGTTTGCTGAGGTATGTGAAGCTCCTGTTTCTGGGAAGAGTGGTCTGCTCAGAGCAGATGAAAATACTAAGAAAAGGTGTGTTGTCTCTTCCAACCGTGGTGCACACATACATCCTTTATAAGCTTTTGTAGGTGAGTGTATTCTTACAAGTAAACTTAAGAGTTGCCTATGAATCCAGCTTGCCAAAGCTACTGATAGATGGACCTTACGGTGCTCCAGCACAAGACTACAGAAAGTACGACGTCCTCTTACTCGTCGGTCTCGGTATTGGAGCCACTCCTTTCATCAGCATCCTTAAAGATTTACTCAACAATATTGTGAAAATGGAGGAGCTGGCTGTAAGCATCAGCTTTCATTATGGAAGTCTTTAAACAGAGACAAAAAGGAAAAGTGAACCTAATGTCGTTTTCATGTTTCAGGATTCAATTTCAGATTTCAGCAAGTTTTCAGACCAGAGTGTGAGCTCTTTCGACTCATCCATCAACAGGGTCTCTCCCAAGAGGAAGAAAACTCTTAGGACAACAAATGCTTACTTCTATTGGGTCACAAGAGAGCAAGGGTCGTTTGATTGGTTCAAAGGCGTCATGAACGAAGTGGCTGAGCTCGATCAAAGGGTAACATACTAATATATGCATATCAACATCTCTACCAAACTAGTACATTCTACCATATATGTAGCCTCAAAATATGCATATCTATTTTTTCAGGGTGTGATAGAGATGCACAATTATCTAACCAGCGTGTATGAAGAAGGCGATGCTCGTTCAGCTCTCATCACCATGGTTCAGGCACTCAACCATGCTAAAAATGGAGTCGACATTGTATCCGGCACAAGGGTAAGAATAATCTTTTCCCACAACCAATATCAACAGCTCACAATCTTGTGATTTTTACGTAAACCCACTCATCTATCAGGTCAGAACACATTTTGCAAGGCCTAACTGGAAGAAAGTTCTTACAAAAATCGGCACCAAGCATGCCAATGCAAGAATAGGTGAGTATGCATGCTACAAGTTACAAAGCGTACTCAGTTATCATTATATGCCTTAACAATGAATGATTCCCACTTTCTGAGCAGGAGTTTTCTACTGTGGAGCACCAGTGTTGGCCAAAGAACTCAGCAATCTCTGCTATGACTATAATCAGAAGGGGTCGACGAAATTTGAGTTTCACAAAGAGCACTTCTAGAAAAAGGAAGCTAGTATATTATTTTGTCCCATTCTTGGCCTATCCCTTAACCGTACAGAACCTCCATTCACAACAGAGTGAGATGAAATGAAAGGGAGCCAGAAAATACGAAGAAATGCGCATGGAGGAAATAATAGTTCTTGATAGGATACCAAAGTCTAAGAGTAGAGATTACAGGAGAAAAATGTATACACATACAAATCCCAGTATTTATAAAATATTTTGATTAGTGAATTGGAGTTTCATGAGGCAACATATCCAGAAACTGTGGCATTTATTGCAGAAAAAATCATCAATTGTATACTAATGCTTTCTAGTTACAAAAAAGTTGATGTATTAGAAATAGTAAAACTATGAAGAAGCTATCCCATGTATTAAACTTATTACTTAATGCCTTATTTAACTGATTGGTAGGAACAAGCTTAAACCATTGTGGCTGCGGATTGTCTGCACAAGTTGGCGTATCAGCAAGATCGTCTCCAACACACATGCATTTCTTGGTCACAAGTTGGGAATCAGTAGCATTCATTTCCAGGCACAAATACTTCCCTTCTCCATCTCGGGCAGCCAAATGAAGACCAGAACTTGATACAAACTTCCACATGCTCCCATTGCTCGCACAGTCTTGTTCAGAGTCCTAGGCACTGCGGACTCCCCGCCACCTTGATCGAGCCTCCGTCTTGGTGTAGATCAAATCGGGTCGCGTGTTCGCAACTTGCTGCAGTGATGCCTTCATTGCTGATTCGCACACACTTCCCACTTAGAGGATGGAACATTTTGTGATATATATGTTGGATTTGTCGTGTTGAAATCTGAATTTTACATGTACCAACATATACTGTCACATCATTGTAATAATGCTTATGAGCATGCATTGAAAATTGATCTTAGTAAATAAATTTTCATATAACTAATATATGTTAATGAGAGAATTGTCGATTCAATTAATAATTTGTGTGATCTTTTATGTCCTGTTTTTAGAATTAATCTTTCAAATCCATAATTAAATTATTTTTCGGGTAAAAAAAAAGATGAAATGATCCGTAATGGTAAGAGTGTGATCGATGATATTGATACCTTGATTGACCTGTGTAAGAAGGTGCAATCTTTGAAGAAAAGCAGGATTCCTAGGCCGATCCCACTGCAAATCAAAAACTCCATAAACCTCTTCGAGATCAGTCTTCCCCTCCCTCAGCCATCAGGCAGCCAATGTACCTGTTGTCTGCCTCATTCTCACCATTCTGGTTCACCCCAAACTCACTCAGGAAAAGAGGGAAGCCGTTATCTCCGGCGATCAGGAAAAGGAAATCATCTCGAACTTGTTGCAGCACGCGACCACACAGCAGGTTTGTCTGAGCAGCCCATTTGTCGGCAGGGTTGCCGAATGCGTACCAGTGGGCTTCGAACACTAGCTTATTCCCCACGTCCGCCGCCAGCGCCTCCGACTTGAGGAATCCAAGCTCGCCGTCGAAGGATAGCCCCGACACGATGACCAACACATCGCGTGGATCGCGTTGGCGCCTAGTGCCATGTACTTGTGCCGATCCTCCTCGTTTTGCCGATTGCCACGTAGCTCGTTTCTCAAGCTCATGCCGACAACCTACGACATTAAATTTGTCGCTAAACGATTAACCTTTGCGTCAAGTATGACGTTGTTTCTTCCTTGAATTTCTAAACGGTGGCTCGTTTTTTTTGTAGGAAATAATTTATGTTTGCTAAATTGTAAATTTCATTCTTATCATTACTTTTTCAATTGAAAAGACTTTTGATTGAAAAATCTTGCAAACATGTATGGAGTGGGATTTTCAGTAGATTTCTTTTATTTGAAGGATGAAAATTTTGTTAAATTATAGTAGTTTTCAATCATAAGAGTTTCATAATTGTAATTTGTAACACATCTTTTAAATCGTGACAATAAGTCTTAAGATATACTACCATACAAATTTTTTGGGTTAAAATATATTATTCATTAAATTTATTTATATAAATATAAAAATGCCCATATATATGTTTTAAAAAATCTATTATAAAAGCAACTAAAAATGTGGAAACCAGCTTTAATTATAAACTGAGATACATCAAAACTCAGCGCAGCATTACCCTTATACGCCCTGGCCGCAGCAACCAGGCCCTGCACCCATTCGCCGGGGCTGAAATACTCGTCGCCGAAGAAGGCGTTGCCGTCGTTCCAGTCGCAGCACCACCCGGGCTGGCTGAAGTGGTTGTCCAGCACCACCATCACCTTATTCTTCCCCAGCTCATTCACCACAGCCATGTGAAGATCAACCACGCTCGTGTTCAAGAACTCGGGATTATTTCTTGCAAAACCTTCTTTCGCAGCCGCGAGGTTCCATTTGTCCAAGGATTCTGAGACCTGTAATCCGGCCTGGTGAACATGTAGGTGGCCCAGGTGAACCCCAATGCAGGTATCTGTTTCGCTATGTAGCTTAATGGCTTCTTCTCCAATCCCTCTGCGATCATCGGCTGCAGAGCTGAAGGCCAGTTCACACACGCCAGCTTCACTCGTTTCCCACTTGCTTCATCCACTATCCATCGCGATTTCGTCGATAGCGTGGCTGATGATGACCTAAATGCATAAATGGAAACAAATAGAAATGCCAGAATGGCTTCGCCGTTCATTCTTTTTGCTGCCATTGCAGAAGAGAGAGTTCATCTACACATATATATAAATTTTCTGTATGTTATAGACTGGAAAGGCATTTTCAATCTTCCTAATATCTAATTGAATGAATATGCTTCGTTACATCAATCTGATGGCAGTGAAAGTTTTAGTGTCTTGCTAAATATATCAATCATGTGTATTTGATAAATCTTGATTTTGTGACTCATATATTTGATTCCCCCATTCAGGGAAATATTATTAAAATTAAGTGCTTTAAATAAGATTTTATGTATGTATACTTACTTATTTAATGAATGATAATTTAATTTGATATACCTTCATTTTGTCAGATGAATATTTATGACACAGCATATTCATAGAGGAACTCCAACTTAGTTTTTGCCCTCATACATTGTGTGCATAACACCTAATAAATGATATCTTACTTCGCATTGCCAAAACATAAATAAAAAAAGTATATGTATTTGAATGGAGATATGATTTAGTGTTAAAATTAAAGTTTGTATTAAATAAGAATACATCTCAACCCTAGATTGATAACATCAACATTAATGGCTGAGATAAAGAATTAATGATTAAAAATATATATTCTTTTGTTAGAAAGTATTTCTACCTATTTATTGTTTTGATGTGTCAAAAGAATGTATAAAAACTATCAATTTAGAGTGTCTCTATATTAGCTTAGTCCGTACAAACTAGGATGTCTATCGAGTTGTAATGGAGCTGATGGAGACAAACTGGATCGAAATCTAAGCCATCAGTTTGGAATGTGGAAGGATAAGAAGAAATTGGGTCTTAGTCTGAAACTAACAAATCAAAGAAATTGATCGAAGACACCAACTTGGCTTTTCTCCAGTTTACAAGCCTAGTTTCAACTCACACATAGAGACAAAAAGAATAAGTCAGAGGAATCCTTAAAAAACCAGTCTTTAAGAATGGAGATTCCTTAAAGCCAGTTTAGATTCCTAGGACTGACAAAGCCGTTCTGACACAAAAGCAGCTAGTTGACAACATGTGTCAGAAAAAGGACAAAGCAGGTGTAGAACTTAGGGAAAAACACACCCCCCCTTCAGAAAAAGAGACGTCTTAGATTGGACAATGTGCAATCCGTCTCTAAATGGCTACAAATTTGAAACACTCCTACCTCGTCTATAAATAGACAAAGTGCTCAGAGAGAAAAATATAGAAGCCTCAAGAAAGCAATGATACTCTGCGCAAGTGAAAACTCAAGTGTTTCAAACCTCAAGGCTAAAATTTAGCCAACCGTCATTCTTTGAACACGAGAATCACAATTTCTCAGCTTGAGTAATTATTTGGTGTTCTTTCCTTCTGATAGGTATTGATGTAGAAATCCTACCTTAATTTGATGTTTTGATATGTCAAAATTGTATACCAAAGCCTAGGTCTTAGAGTTATTACCTCATGTAATCCTTGTATAGGATGATCGAGTTGTAATAGTCTAGGAAGGAGGAAACCATCAAAACTGTGGAACCGTTATGAAGAAGACACCATTCAGTCAAGAAAACTGTCGAACATACAAGACGAAGACGAGCAGAGCAAGGTCACGAAAAACTGTAGACATAGTCTCACAGAGAAACTGTTGAGAGACGCTCACAGTTTCAGACCAAGACAATTTTGCGTCAAGGAATGCGTGCATGACAAGATGTTGAACAAGTCGCAGGAGAACTTCAAAGAAGTCAATGATAAAATACAGCCAGATACTCGGTTGCGACTGGCGTACAACGTTGTTCGACGTCTGACACAACAAGTACAAACTGCTCAGAAAAGCAGGACGTTGTAGCAGAAAAAGCAGAAAGACAAGTAACTTTTCAGAAGAGCATGGACTATGATTGGACGTCCTTACCAATGTCTCTACCGGCTATTTTCTGGTGTCTCACCTATAAATAGCAAGATCAACAGAGACATAAAAACCTTTGCCTCTCTGCTCATCTAAATACCTTCACAGATTTGAATCTCCGACACATTCATTGTCTCTCCGCTGAAACTAATAGCTGAAGCATTAAACGCTATCAAGCAAGAAGATATTAATTCCGTGGTTCATTTATTGAACACGAAGCATTCATTGCTCAGAATCTTTAGAGATTCACTGTGTGACTTTAAGTACACGAGGATTAAGTCGGCTGACTTAATCTACCATCTTGGTGTTCTTACTTTCAGAGTAAGAACATAGCAGCCTGATCTTGCAAAGGAAGAAAAGGTTATCACGGGCAACTGTTAACCAGTGAACGTTCTGGGAAGAACACAACTATCCAACCTACCGAAGAAGGAAAATGGAGGTTTGTCCTCAGTCCAACTTTGAGTCGGTCCATAGAGAAGACGCAGAGCCTTCGACAATTGAAGAAGGAGTGAAGTACAACTGCCTGGGCAAGTGATCCATTGTTCTGTGGACATAGGTATCTACAGCTACTGGCTATAGATCGTGAGGATTGTATCTTCATAACTTAGTGAATTACCGGATTTGATATCCGAAGAGTGGACGTATGACTTAAGGCTCCGAACCACTATAAATATCCTGTGTCGTTTACAGCTTTTGTTTACATTACGCATTTTACAATTTTTTTACTATATCTTGAAACCTTCAACACTTATTGTGTAAGTGTTAAAACGTATAAACTGTTGACTGCTAATACATGCAAAACTGTTAATCTAATCTGCTGGCTAACGTAAACTGGGTTTTCATAAATGCTAAACAAAAACTGCATTGTTTATAAACTGAACTGCTCATAGTTAGGGTGCATTTAACTGTTTTATTACTTCCGCTGCACGTTACTCATACTCTGATCTGGGACCAACACATTCCAAGAAAGAACACAACAGTTACAACTATCTCCAAGCTGCAACTATCACGACATCAAGGCACAAGTTCGAGAGTTCGGGAAGAACTATAAAGCTCCCAAGTTCCTGAAAGGAGGCTGCGTGGTGTTCCAGAAAAAGCATGATTTAAATTGATTAATTGTGTGCATATTATCCAAAATAAGAGTTCAACCCTATGATTTGCGTTTTCATTTTTTGATTTAAATTCATGTTTTATTTCATTACCCAGTTTAAAAATCCAAAATCTTTTTTCTGATTACCCGAACAATTTATTTGAAAATTGTGTTTCAGTACATAGGTTTATTTCTTACACCATTTTCTGTGGGTTCAACATTCATGGTTATAAATTTATTTATCCACTGTTCTATAATTAATCTATTAAAAATAACAGTAATCAATTTACTGATAAAATTAACATGCAATGTTTCATTCTTCACACACCATCACAAAGCACAACATAGTTAAAGATCTACTATAGATGTACTAACATGCTCCGAACCCAATATATTTTAATGAAACTCAACATATGCCATCTTGATCGTACATGCAATGTTCTAAACACATAAAATGGATAAAAATGACCAGAGCGATAGGGTAGAAACTTGGTGAAATTTTTAGATTTGGTGCAATTTTTGAAATCACTCTTTGACTTGTCTTCTTGCTCTACCACTTGGATATTCTTGTTCCTCGTCACTTGTAGGCCTTGTATCGAGTTTGAAGCTCCTTTGATGTAGGAATGATGGGGGGTCGTTTTTTAAGATGTGAGAAATGATGATAAAATTATGATCAATGGAGAGAGGAGAGTGTGGGGATTATTTTTCTCCAGATATTTTGGTGATTTAATGGACGAAGAGTGGTGTTTTCTCAAGATTTTTGGTGTTGCATCAATGGAGGTTTGGAAAGTGTTCAACAATGGAGGAAGAAAGTGGAGAAAGATGAAGGGTTGGGAGGGAGAGAGAGTGAGAGACGAAGAGAGGGAGCGAAGGAGATCAAGAGGTTGGGTGTTGTTATGCCTAATGCATGCATGTGGTTTATTTCCAATCATTGGAATTGGATCCAGTGATAAAATTTCCCCCGTGATAAAATGATAAAGTCGCTTGATTACCTTTACAATATTGCTTGATTGTGTTTCAGTTATTGCTTGATTACAATGTTGATTGATTGTATTTCAGTTGTTGTCTGATCATTTATTACTTCATTGCGTTTTAATTGTTGTTTGATTAGATATCAACCATTAATTTAATTAAATCTAATGAATCTAATGAATGAAACTCATTCTTATTTTTAATATACTTATTTATTATCATATGATCTCATCTCTCCAATCTTTACACTTTATTTTCCATAAATTCACTTATCATTTCATTTCATTTAATCCATAAAATAACACATGGGTCCCAACAAATTATCTTTCTCATAGCAACTCTAATAAAATTCAATATAACATATGCATGAGTGTGCCAAATCATCACACACTACACATAGTAAAACACTACATTATATGGATTATATTCTATAGTTTAATTATTTATGATCCACATGATTCAACTTTAATTAAAATAGTTAGGTTGTCAAAATTATTCAAGCCCCTAAAATTATCTTGCCAACGAGCCTAATATCGAATATATTATGACTAATATTTCTCCTTCTAAAATTAATTTCCAATGAACAAATTTTTTTAATTTTTCTATAAAATTAATTTCCAATGAACAAATTTTTTAAATTTTTCTATATTGTATGTCGTCGTCTCGCATACTCAAATGTTCATTTATAAATTCTAGATATCTAATTCACGATGATATTCTCTTGAGCTCGACTTATCATCTATCGTGATATTTCAATATTTTCCCCAAAAATATAGTTAATCGGACACTATTAATTTCTAAGTGTCACACTTCCACATTTGTATGCCCAAATTCTAATAATTAAATTAAATGGCTTCGAATATGGACGAACTTATTTAACAGCCAGATAATAGCTAATAGCATCTCTTTGGAGACGAATATAATAAGCTTTTGTAATTAATTCAATATTCGATAGAATAATTAATATCTATCGATGATTCTCGTGACTAGGCTCTAGAGTGATGATTGACTATAATTATACCATGTTTGCCATCTAAATAATTAATAAGAGCGATTTTTAATAATTGTGTAGTTCTACCTTTTAATCGCTTTGACCTCCCATGCACGTTTGCAACTTCTTCAAGGTTCCTATCTCTGGCGTTATTACACGTTATAATTATTCAATTAATTGCGTAATATAGCTGAATATAATATTAGAAATTGACGTGTGATACATTTACACCCACCTTATAAAATCTTTGTTCTTGAAAATTAGGACTCGGTTGGGAACAATTAAGGGTAGTTTCTTTTCATCATCGACTCTAATTCCCATATTACTTCTTTTGGTTCGTGATATTGTTAAAGAACTTTAACCATCGATATTTGTTTATTGCGGAGATTTCAACCTTCCTGTGAAGAATTGCTTCGGTTCTTCTTCCTAACATGCATCTGATGGTAGATTTATATTAAAGTAGATATGATCAAAGCTACACATACAAAGGATATATCCAAATCTACTTAGATATATTCATATAATTGTAAATCATGTATATCTCTACATAGTTATTCATATATTGTAAACTCTATATATATGTGTCTCAATAATACATTATTTTCTGAGACAAATATTGTTGGTCTATCATGGTATCAGCTTGAACTCGATCCTGACCACATCTCTCCTCTCTCTCTCGCCGCATCCTCCCCTATATCTCTCGTCTATTCCTCCCTCCCTTCATCATGGCCGACGGTGCTAACTTGTCCAATGATCCTCTTCCTCTCTCCACCTTGGTGCATATGATCACTATCAAACTCACCTCTTCAAACTATCTACTATGGCGAGGGCAAATTGTTCCGTTGCTGACATGCCAAAACCTAATCGGTTACGTCGATGGGTCTACTCCCTCCCTGTTGGTCCTGATATATCAGAGTCGTCGTGCTTTAACAAGAACACGAAATGCAGCGAAATGATTTAACGTCACTTACACTTATGTTTTCCTTTAAAGATTATTTAAACTCGGGGATTGATTAAGATTTCTTCACAGTTATACACTAGCAATATGATTGCTAGGTTTAAAGTCTCGTGCGTAATAAAACAGTAAATGAACACGATGTTTGTAGTGGTTCGATCCAAATAGATCTACGTCCACTCCTTACCCAAAACGCTAAGAATTCACTAAGTAAGTATACAGAGTACAAGGATTCGCCTTTGACGTTAAGTAGGCAGTGAGCTTTCGACCTGGCTACTTGACAGCTATCCTCCAATATTCTGAACTTTTCAGGTGTAGGTCTGGCAGAATCAAGGGCACACCTTCGTAAAACTTGTCTTTCCTACTTTGGAAGTTTTATAGTTACTTCCTAACTTTTCTTCAGATACGGCTAAACGCCCATCTTAGTCTAGACCTTTTCAGGTGTTCGACTGTTGGATTCTTCCAGTAAAGGAAGATATCCCAATGATTGAAGAATCTTGAATAGAATCAAGGATCTCTTCAATGGAGTGTCAGTGATTCAATGGGGACACTCTGGTAGTTGAAGGCTTTGAATATGTTTCGAATATTTACTTTTCAACTGACTGCTCTTGTGCTTTTCGCTTTTGTCTTAGGAATCTCTTAAAAGTATGTTAAAGTATTGAATGAGCAGCACTTCTCACTCTTCTGGACCTGTCTTTTTATACTTGAAGATTCAAACTTTGAATCTTTATATCCGTTAGACACAACGGTCTCTTTGTCCGAGAGTGGTTCATTTTTCAACTTGCTTTCTGGCTTCGTACATTTCTTTTTGATCTGCTACTGGAAAGTCTTGTCCTTGCATGTACGGTTGTCAGAACGTTGGTATAGCAATCGGTGTTGTCTGTCTTGCTCTGCTAAGCTCTTTTAACACGATCTGCTAGATGAGTACCTTTAGCGATTTGCTGGATGTCAGCAAATGCTAAGTCTTTATCATTCTGCTAGTCACGTATCTGACTGCTGAAGCCTCAGCAAAGTTAAGCCTTTTCTTCTTTAGGTTTCTGATTGTTATCTTTAGCAATCTGCTAGGTGTTAGCAAATGCTAAATCCTTAGCATTCTGCTATCACACCTCTTCTAGAATATAGTCTTCGGTGTTTGCAGGGAGAGCTCCTAGCAAACTAGTCTATTACAACTCAATACTTGACCTATACAGGACATTACAAGATATGCTAGACTATACTAAAATTCAGCACTTGATCGACCAATCTAGTAAGGTTTGATCCAACAAAACCTTTTACAATTTGATCTGATAAGTTAGGATTTTCACCAACTTATCTTATTGTTCTTTGACTGATAGTGTAGTGTTTAGATCATTTTTGTATCATTTTCGTGCATGAATTGGATTTTGTACTTGGAATGTCGCGTTTGATGAATCATACAGGTTTTTAGTCGAAAAACTGAGAAGGATTAGAGTTTCAGTTTCAGCACCCTGTCGATCGATGGAAAGGCTCGTCGATCGACGAGGCAAAGCACGCCAAGCGCTCGACGAAGGGACACAGGAGATCGACGGAAGTCAAGGCCTCGTCGATCGACGCCAATGCTCGTCGATCGACGAGGATGTTCAGAGTCCAGCGATCGACGCCACACAGCCTTGGTCGACGCGCATGCGGGAATCCTAGTCTGGATCTGATTTGGAGATTAACGCA
>JAPKLW010000873.1:68639-162244 GCA_026898455.1 Plectranthus barbatus
AGAAGTAGACAGAGAGAGATCAGAATTAGAGAGAGAAAAGAGTTAGAGCAATTACAAGAATTTATTATTGAAGAGTTTTTAGAGTTTTATGTTTGAAGACAAGTTTTTACGAGGAGATTTCCGGATTCCAGTTTTTATGCAGTTCAGGTTGTATATTTCTTTGATGAATATTACCATGAATATGTGTAACTAAATCCCTTCTCAGATTCTAGGGTTTCGAACTATCAATGTATGCTTGTTATGATTAATTGAAATTATTTTCCCTTTCCCTTCGTAGTTTGTGAAATTTGTGCTTATTCATAATTCTGATTTGCTGATCACATCTTAGGATTATCTAGTTGATTACTTGAGACGTAACTGTGATAGTTTTCAATCGAAAGAGATTTTTACAATATAATTTGATTTCTTGTCGTAACTGAAGGAGATTAATTGTAGGAATAAATCTGTAGATCTTTGGAGTTAGTTAATTTATCTTGAGACCGAGCGGAGATAGGTAATTAATTAATCTACTTTACGAATTGTCCAACAAAGAAGTTCGTAATATTTTTCTGATGTTTCACTACGAAGAGGAATTAAAATTGGGAATTAATCAATTTATTCATACTTGTCATATTTGATAGGTAGATATCCCTGGAATCTGTACTTCTCTTATTTGACTTCAAAAGCTTTTAAATTTCCTGTTTAAATTTCATTAGCAACTATTGTGATTTTCAAAACAACAACAAAACCTTTTATTTGATTTTCCTAATCAATATTTTCAAGAACGTCTGGCTTAGTACTTAAAGGTTATTCATTACTTCTTTCCCTGTGGGATCGATAATTTTATTTGCCGCTATATTATTAGCTTTGCTAAGTCGTGGGTTAAAAATATACGCGATCATGATCCTAAGGGAGATTCAGGAATAATTTCCCAACACTCCCCTCCCACGACGATCACCAATGCTGATGGCGTTTCCTCCACAAATCCAGCCTTTATTTCCTGGCGTCTACAAGATCAACGTCTCCTTAGCCTCCTTCTGTCCACTCTCTCCAAAGAAGTCATGGTCGAAAGCCTAGGATGTGCTTCCTCTCACTCTGTATGGCTCACTCTCGAGTCGTCTTTCAGCCACAAATCAAAGACCCGAGAAATTTAACTTAAAGACGAGCTCTAACTATTGAAGAAGGGATCTCGCTCGGTGAAGGAGTACGGTCGTGCCTTCAAAGCAATCTGTGATCAACTCGCTGCTATTGGACGGCCGGTCAACGACACCGATAAAGCACACTGGTTTCTTCGCGGTCTAGGTTCGTCTTTTGTCAACTTTTCAGCCGCACAGATGGCCCTTCCCACAATTCCCTCTTTCAGCGACTTGCTCGCCAAGGCGGAAAGCTTCTCTCTTTTCCAAGACTCCCTCGACTCCTCTTCAACCAACTTCGTGGCTTTCTATGGGCAGCAATCATCGTCTCCTTCTAGCCGTGGAATACTCGGCTCGGCCCCTCCTGACTCTAAACCACCGGCTTCTCAAAACCAAAAAAAGGGTGGCCGACGCAAGAATCAGCAGCGCACTCCTCATTGTCAGATCTATCGGCTCGACGGGCACTATGCTTCGGATTGTCCTCAAAGATACTCCCTGCAGCCGTCCTCCAACTTAGCCAAAGCTTTCAACGCAGGCTTCTCTATCTCATCCTCCAATCTTTCCGATTGGTACATAGATACCGGTGCCTCGGCTCACATGACTCCCACCTCTTCCACTCTTGATACTGCTACCTCCTATTCCGGTAACAAGCAAGTCATTGTAGGTAACGACACTCATCTTCCTATTACTCAAATTGGTACCCTAAATCTCTCTTCCACTATTCAATTATCTGATGTGCTTGTCGAACTAACTCATGACTTGCCTGTCGATGTTGTTTTCTCAAACTCTTCATTTGTTATTTAGAACCGCAACACACATCACCCTCTTGCCACAGGCCGTCGTAGAGCCGGGCTCTATGTTCTGGATGGGACCTGCTCGGCTCTTCTTGCTGCCGCACGCCCGAGAAGGATGCATGCATCCATGGACTTATGGCATGCACGTTTGGGTCACATCCCTCCTGAGTCGTTACATCTTCTTAACAAATTAGGTTTTATTTCCCTTTCCAGTCGTTCGTTGTCAACTAGTCTTTGTCGTTCATGTCAGAATGCAAAAAGTACTAGACTTTCCTTTCAGCTTAATGAAAAACGCTCTTCGCATGTTCTTGATTTAATACACTGTGATCTTTGGGGCCCTGCTCCTGTTATTTCATCTTCAAACTTTCGCTACTATGTCATCTTCGTCGATATTTTTCCCGTTTTACTTGGTTCTATCCTATAGCTCGCAAATCTGATTTTTTTAAACACTTGCAAAACTTCACTGCTTTTGTCGAAAGTCAAATTGCCTGCTCCATCAAATCGTTTCAATCCGACGGTGGGACTGAATTCACCGACCATAATGTACGTGATTTCTTTCTCACCAAGGGTATTCATCATCGTTTTTCTTGTCCCCATACTCCAAGTCAAAACGGTAGGGCTGAGAGAAAGCATCGCCACATTACTGAATCTGGTCTCACGACATTATTCCATGCAAATCTTCCGCTATCCTTCTGGGTTGATGCTTTCAGCACTGATGTATACACAATCAATCGCCTTCCCTCTCCGCTCTTATATGGTGTCTCACCTTTCCAACTCCTCTATGGTTCGTCACCCTCTTACACTAACTTTCATCCGTTTGGCTGCCGCATCTATCCTTGCCTCCGGGATTACGTCTCAACCAAATTTTCTCCTCGTAGTTCACCTTGTGCCTTTCTAGGATACTCTTCCACTCACAAAGGATTTAAGTGTTTCGACCCTGCAACGACGCATATGTACATTACTCGTCATGCGCGTTTCGATGAGCACTTCTTTCCTTTTACTTCCTCCTCGACAGCTACCACACAAAGTCAGTTAACAATCTCTTCCTTCGTCGAACCACCTTCGACGTCGGCTCCCTCTTCCCTCATCGAAACCACCTTCGACGTCGGCTCCCACTTCACTGCCCCTCTTACACTCTATACCCTCGAGTCACCCCTCACCATCCACACTGTGCCATCTCTGTCCTGACCCCGCCCCCCCAGTCATCACTGATCCACCAGCCACCCGCGAACCACCTACGCCCGCACCCACCCGATGGTTACTCGAGCAAAGGCCGGTATTTTTAGACCACGATATGTTGCTAACCTTGCTAACACTTTCTTTTATGATGCTCTCTTGTCTAGCTCGGAGCCTCGCGGTTTCAAATCCGCAGCCAAGCACTCTCATTGGATGGCTGCTATGGACAAGGAGATGGTCGCGCTTCGCCGCAACAACACATGGTCTCTCGTTCCCCGTCCGACAAACGTCAATATCATTGGCTCGAAGTGGGTTTTTCGGACAAAATTTCTAGCAGACGGCTCCATTGATTGACATAAAGCGCGATTAGTGGCTCAAGGCTTCACTCAGCTACCTGGTCTTGACTTCTCACACACCTTCAGTCCAGTTGTCAAGGCTACCACAGTCAGGGTTATTCTCAGCCTTGCGGTCTTCTACAGTTGGCCTCTTCATCAGCTTGATGTCAAAAATGCCTTCCTAAATGGAGATCTTACTTCACCGGTTTACATGGAACAGCCACCTAGGTATATTGATCAACAATTTCTGAATCATGTCTACAAATTATCCAAAGCTCTTTACGGCTTGAAACAGGCTCCGCGTGCATGGTTTACACGTCTTAGTGGCAACTTGATTCGCCTGGGCTTCCTCTGTAGCAAGTCCGACACCTCTCTTTTTACTCTCTTCAAGGATGGAGTGGTTCTCTACCTGCTTGTTTATGTGGATGGTATTATCTTAACTGGGAATGATTCTGCTACTATCTCACGATTTGTCCACGCCATGAATGAAGAGTTCTCAATCAAAGATCTTGGACCGCTGAATTATTTTCTCGGTTTGGAAGTTACTTACACAACGGATGGTCTCTTTCTTTTGCAAGCTAAATATGCACGGGATATTCTTTCTCGGACGGAACTTTTGAACTCCAAGCCTGTCGCCACTCCCATCGCAGCAGATACTACATTACAGTCCGATGGGGAGCCGTTCGCCGATATAACACTATACCGTTCCTTGGTTGGTGCGCTCCAATACTTAACAATTACCCGACCAGATCTCTCCTTCGCTGTTAACTTGGTAAGCCAATTTCTCAATTCTCCAACGGAAGAGCATTATCAGATTGTCAAAAGGATTCTTCGATATGTCAAGGGAACTGTCCACCATGGTTTACTATTTTCTACTCACGACAATTGCAACCTTGTTGCATATTCTGATGCTGATTGGGCGCGCTATCCCGACACTCGCCGCTCAACTTATGGATATGCGATATTCCTTGCCGGAAATCTGATTTCTTGGAGTGCTAAGAAACAACCTACTGTCTCACGTTCAAGCTGTGAGTCGGAATACCGAGCCCTAGCAAACATGGCTGCAGAAGTGATATGGGTGTCAAATTTGCTTCATGAATTGCGCATACGGCTTCCACATCCGCCATCACTTTTCTGTGACAACAAAAAGTCCCATTTTTCTCAGTCAAAATCCCGTAGCTCATAAACGAGCTAAGCACATCGATATTGACTACCATTTTGTTCTAGAATTAGTCCATACAAAGAAGCTTCATACAGACTTCGTTCCTTCCTCTGAACAGGTCGCCGACATCTTCACTAAAGGTCTACCTCGTCCGTTGTTCGAATACTTCCGCGACAAGCTTTGAGTTGTCGGCTTCCCACAATCTCGCTTGAGGGGGGGATATTAGAGTAGATATGATCAAAGATACACATAGAAAGGATATATCCAAATCTACTTAGATATACTCATATAATTGTAAATCATGTATATCTCTAGATAGTTATTCATATCTTGTAAACTCTATATATATGTGTCTCAATAATACATTATTTTCTGAGGCAAATATTGTTGGTCTATCAATTTATTTCCTTATGGTGGAGTACATGTCTTGGATCGTAAGGTACTTTCAAAGTTGGGACACATGAAATGAGTTGTGAATATCACTCATCTTTGGTGGTAGTGCTAAGAGCTACTGGCTCGAATTTCTCGACTATCTCGAAAGGTCCTATGTACTAGGCTTCAATTTTCCTCGCATACCAAAACGAACGATTCCTTTCGTCGGTGAACCTTTTAAGAACACTTTATCACCTATCACAAATCCGAGTTCCCTCATTCGAGTATCAACATATGATTTTTGGCGGTCCTAACTTCTTTGACTCTCATCTTGATTTGTCGAACAAATTTAATCATCTTCTCAATGCATCAGGTCCTAATGCCTTTCTTTCGCATACCTCATCCTAGTAGAGTGGAGATTTTTGCCGGTTCTGCGCTTCTTTGATTCTCATCTTAATTCGTGGAACAATTTTAATCATCTCCTCAATGCCTCAGGTCCAAATGTCTTTCTTTCGCATACCTCATCCTAGTAGAGTGAGGATTCACACTTTCTTCCATAAAGAGCTTCAAATGGTATAGTGGAGTGGTAACTATTGTTATAGGCAAATTCTATTAATGGAAGAATATCTTCAGATTTTCCTCCTTGGTCCAATTCCACTGCTCTCAACACATCTTCAAGTATTTGAATGATTCGCTTGAATTTACAAAATTTAATATATTTTTGAATGAATTTATAAAATATATATAAATATATAACTTTACTAATAAAATATTAAATGTTCAATACACATAATGAATGACAATGTGAGCAAAACCATTAGAATGAAAAAAAAAAAACATTCTCAACGTAATTAGAAAAAAATTATCGTAGAGACTTAGTTAACCCCAATATTAATTCTACATGGGGAATTCAAAAACTAAGGGTGTGACTAGTTATTGAATGATTATGACAGCAAATTGAGAAAGAAGAAATGGTGGCATGAATTAATATTGATTTCAACGTCTCAACCCCTCCAATTTGGTAGTCTTAAAATCAAATTTACATTATTATTGTCTTGCCCATATTCAATATATCATAGGTTTAATTTATATTTTGAATATTCCAATGAAATTTAAATTAATATATTAAAAATTCGTTTGAGATTATAAAATTAACGGACACTTTTTCCAAACGCATCAAATCTTAGGGCTTCCTTAATTTTATGATGCACTCCCATAAAATTAACCATTAATATGTTAATTGAATTTTATCACTTGAAATTCTCAATCTCACTTTTTATGTTTTACTCTCTATTTCACTATTAAAATTATTAATTTTTATTTAATATATTTTATATTCTTAATTTATTATAGTTTGGGTTATTTTTATAAGTTCAACCGTAGGTTAATCCCACCTAATTAGAGTATATAACATTTTTTAGAAATTATTTTTCACTTGTTAACTAACATTTGATTAATCCATAACTATAATTTACGTTTATATAAGATATTGATTTTTATTCTTAAAAATCAATTGGATTAATATATTATATTATACTTGATTTTTGTTTCGTAAAAAAATTAATTAAAATTAGTAATCGAAATATTGAAATACCAAGTGAAACAGAATTATAAAACCATGAGAGTTTAATCTAAAATTTGATAATATGGTATGGATTAATTATACATTAAGATGACAAGCACCGTGACACAATGATCCACTTATATGAAAGAGCCACAAAATTAAATTACATTTCTTCATCATATTTTTATAAACTTAGCAGCCGTCTTTGACGACTTCTCAAAAGCATTCACTTTCATTTTCTCAGAAAATATCTCATATACAAAATCTAGAAATCAACCATCCCTCATCTCGTTGCTCTACTAAAAATGAGTGATCCATTTTATATCTCTTGTTGTTTAAATCAACAACATCAAAGCCCATGTTGCATGCAATAACACATTGCTTAACCATACAAAGTGGTAATAACAAAATCCAATGGAGGAAGAAAGCCATCTAAATCCACTACCAAAAAGCGAAGAATTTGCGAAAGAAGGCCGCAGCAGCAAAGCAGTTGTTTATATTCTCCTCGCCGTAGTTTTACTAAGCATCGGGTTCTTGATATTCGGCCTCGTCGTGCTCCGAGTCGAGCATCCCACGCTCCGGCTATCAAACGTCGTCGTACAAGGCCTGCGCTACAACTCTTCGTCGTCGTTATACTTAAACATGACCGTCATCGCCGGCCTCCGCCTCCGCAACATGAATTTCGGCCGCTTCCGGTTCCACGCCGGCAGCACTACTTTGATTTACGGGAACGCCACGATTGGGGCGGCGGCCATCGACGGCGGCGAAATTGGCGGCCGGAAGAGGAGGGAGATGAGTGCGACGGTGGAGGTGAGTTATGTGAATATCAGTGAATCGGATTTGTTGAAGCTGCGGTGCTACGCGGAATTGCGAGGCGAAATTCGAGTGATGAAGATCGTGAATCGGCGTAGAACTGCTTTCATGAATTGTAGCATGGATCTGAATCTCACCACCCAAGCTATTCTGGGCTATTCATGTCGATGAATATTTAGTGTTCTTTCTTTTTTCTGCTCTTTTTTTTTTTTTTATTTATTGAAATATATTTGTGCTTGTAAATTTTGTTTAATTTTAGGATCAATCTCTCGAATGCGTTATAGAATAGAACCAAGGTTGTACAACTCGATAAAGGCATTGAAGGGTTTAGGGCCTAAGTAGTCTAGGGGATATCTAGGCAATTTCTAAATGACAATTAATTAATAAATTTTATTTTTTAATATTTTAAATGCATAAATAGTATAATTGTTTTTTTTTTAAAAAGAAAAAAAAAACCTTGCATGACCGACTAGATAATCGACCGTCTAAGCGACCGCTAGACAGCTCAAAACAATTCAAAAGTGCCTAGTTTTTGAATCAAATAAGGGTCATCTACCCCAAATTTTAAAATCATGGAACTAAACATACCCGCAAACATTCCACACTCATCCACATTTACCACTACTAAAAAAATTACAATTGTATCTTGTTCGGTGCAATGATAGAAACACTCTACCTATAGGTCATGCATTCGAACTTCCATGAGGAATTGTAATGTGTAGAAATACCCTTTTGCTAAACTCCTCAACGCTAATATTTTTGGGTTGGAAGTGGTGATGGATATTCTTCATGGCTAAAATATTTTTTCTTTTTGATTCCTATTCTTCACCAATTGTTTCTATAAACAATTGCATATGCATACACCATATACTATTTAATTACAACCAAGCAAACTCCAACGTTGGATCTCTTGAAGGTATGCCCCTCCTCAATCATTCCAACTACATAGTTACATCAATTTAATGCCCCTTCCCCACAACCCTACCCATTTAAGTTTAGGATAATAAGTTTGTTTATTTAAATAAATGGTATAAATTTATTTTTATTTAATATAGATTCAATTTTTTTTTCGAATCCATTTTCTTTAGATTATTTGACGCAGTCAAAATCTATTGTACTTGAGTTGGCCAAGTCATGGATATATCCTGAATTGTCTTATTTCATCACAATATTTGATCTTTTAGTGCCTACCTTAGATTCCTTTCCATCTTACTCTACTTGTTTAATATCCAACTAACTCTATTCTTCAAATATTTTGTGTTTGTACGTATTTTTACTTCAATTTTATTTTGTTTCTTTTCTACTTTTTCTTAAATATATAGGGTTTAGAGTTATATATATTTAAAAAGAATAATAAATTTACATTTAATAAAATTAAAATGAATCTGAATTTTTATTTTGATCACATCAACTATCAAAAATAAAATAATATCACTTATTAAAAAAAGCTTGATTTAGTGTTGTTAAAAATTAATTTGTGTTGAGTATGAATGAATAAACATCTTTTATTTACATTGGTTCAATGATCCCGATAAAAGTTTATTTATAATTATCTATGATACTCATGTATTAGTTTAAAACATATTATATTTTTTTGATAATCAATTTTCTTTATCTTAACGGCATGATGTTGATCAATAGAAAAGAAAATTGGAAAGAAACTTACATAGGCAAGTCAATACATAATTTCTAGGTAAAAGACAAGTCAATACTCAAAACCAAAGTATACGGTAAACGCGTTTGATTAATTAAGACAAAAACTTAACATAGTATTTTTAGCACTGCAATCATAAATATAAACCCACAAAATTCCACATCAAAATCAAAATCAAAATCAAAAAATTCCCACTTTTATCTTCACCAACTAATCTCTCAGTATCAGCCATGGCCGAGAAGAGAGAGCAAGATAAACCCCTCGCCCCAGCCGTCCAACCCATCCTCTTCGACAAGCCCTACAGCTTCACCAGCACCCCCTACGCGGCGGAGATCATATCGCGCCGCCGCCAGAGATGCCTCAAGTGCTGCGGCTGCTCCGCCGCCCTACTCCTCATTCTAGCGTTCACAATAATAATCCTGATGATCACAGTTTTCCACGTGAAGGACCCAACTCTCAAGCTCACCTCACTGAAGATCGACGGTCTGGATTTGCTCTCCAACAAGACCAACCTCAACCGAGGCGGCCTCAACCTGACGCTGGAAGCCGACGTCTCGATCAAGAACCCGAATGCGGCGTCGTTTAAATTCGAGGAGGCGACGACGGGCGTGTACTACGGCGGCGCGGTTGTGGGAGAAGTGAGGACGGCGGCGGGGGAGGCGAGGGCGCGGAGGACGCGGAGGATGAGTGTGCGGGTTGATGTCATGGTTGATAAGATGGTGGAGGTGGAAAGATTTGAGAGTGATTATGGTGCAGGGAGGTTGGGGATGAGTACGTTTACGAGGATATACGGCGTGGTGGAGATCGCGGATTTGAGGAAGAAGAGCGTGGTTGTGAAGATGAACTGCAGTATGGTTGTGGATTTGACAAGGCAGGCCGTTGAAGATCGGAATTGTGGGAGGGAGGTTTCTTTGTGATTTTTTCAATATTTATATTGTTGTATATAGATGCTTTAATTTATAGTCATGGTATGTTTTGTGTTGGTTTTAAGTTTAGAATGTTAGATTGATCCAAGAATCAAATGGAAAGGGATAGAATTCTACATAGAGCCATTGAAATTAGGATCTCAAGATGATACTAATTTTGAGCGTGAGGTTTACGACCTTAGAGTGCAGTGATTAAAGTTTTTGTGTATCACTTTGTCTTTATTTAAATTGTGTACTCATTAAAAAAAAAAAAAAAAAAAAGGATTGTAGGGACATTGGCAAACATCCCATTTCTTGTTTTTTTCTAGCTAGCTATTCTCGGTAAATCACCATCTAGGTTAACTAAAAGTGTAGCTAAATATGATAGTTTTGATGAACTGGACTTCGTGTTTTTTCTTTTTTAGGCTGCTATGTTTTTAGGTTTTGGGCTATTAAGCACTTTGTAAATGGTATGTACAATACTGCCTTCGAATTGGGCCAATGTATGTTGTGTTTGATAAGAATTATAAGCAAATCATTGGTCCAACATTTTTATTGTTGGGATTTTTGTGGTCCACTGGATTCTAATGGACTTCGGGTTGGCCTTTCAGTGGCCCACAAGGGAAAAGAAATTAATGATATTGTGACTGATTATTACTATTTATTAGTCAAACAAAATTGTTCTCTAGATATACCTAATTGACCCATGTGACCATGTGAGTGTACAACGTAGGATTTCAATGCTGCTTGAGGTTTAGTGGTGATATATCTTATTTATGATTAAAAGATCATGAATTTGAGCTTTCTCATAAATATTTGAGTTAATGAGTTTAAATAAATGTATTGATATTTAAAAAGAAAAAAAGGGTTTTCAATCAAGTTCGTTAATAGTTTATAATCCTTTGGACTATGTAATAGTTAAACAATTTATCTATGACTAAATAATCATAATTTGAGTAACATAAAATGATATTCATTTTTTTAAAATTATATGCCCCAATTTCCAAAAAAATTATATATGGGTCAATTTTATTATATTGTGATTTATTTGGTTTGACTCATTCAAATTGAAAATTATCTCCAATTTTAAAAAGAATTTGATGATATTATTAAAAAAAATACTAATAAGAATATATTCAGCTTAATTAGGTCAGTTTATTGGGCTTTAGGCTAAACTATATCGAGTCTCCAATTATACGGTTTGGATTATTTGAATTGGGTTTTTTTAACTCCAGTATATTTTAACTTTAACAAGCTTTTTAGTTTGGTCTAATCAAATTAACCTGCTATTTTGGGTTAAATTGACACACTGTGTACATCTATTACAAATTTATTTATATTGATTTAGAATACAGCTATAATAAATTAAGGAAGCGAACTTGTCAAATACAACTCAAATTATTATTTTTTATATAAATCAAATTACCCTTTGTTGGTCCTAAAATTAGAGTACAAATATGTACAGTGGAAGTAATAATATAATAAACTTGCACTTGCTCTCCTAAACAGTTAGAACTTAGTTAAGGGTACTTGAAAATATTAAGCTTAGGTATGCCATTATTAAGTAAGTTTCACAATATATACTCTTCAATACTTGGAGAAGTATTGATAGTTTTGAAAGTCAGTTTGCGACACATGATATTTATAGTGGTTCGAATCTAAAAATCCTACATCCACTCTTCAGACCCAAGGTCTAGATAAATCACTAAGTAAATGCAAGCCTCCTTACGATCTATAGACAACCCGTTGGCACCTCCGTCCTTCGGCCTGCTGTGGTCACTCGCCTAGGAACTTCTTGTATGCTTAGTCTTTAGGTTAAAGTGAGGACGACACCCCGCAACCTTTTTCATGGTAGTTGGATATTACTGTTCTTCCCAGAACTCAGGTGGTTGGCATAAGCCCGTGAGAATCAGAATCCCAGGGTAGGATACTGACTGCTATGAATATATCTCATAAATATATATTCACCAAAGAGTGCTTCAGTTATAAAGCTTCAGCCTCGTGCTAAGAAGAAGTAGCACGGAGTAATAACTTGAGTCAGGAACTCAAGTCTCGTGTATGGAAATACGGAAACTCAGAGAGTGTAAGCAGAGAGTGATAATCTTCTAAGGTTCATCACTTTTTCTTTCAGAATTCATAACTGTTTAAGGTTGGAGGGCAAACTTATTTATAGAGGAAACCTTGGGCATTTTGAAATTCTTCCCGTTAGACACATTAATCCAGTCATTAGACTCATGGAAGATGTCGTCCAATCATAGCCCATACTCTAGGTCTGCTTTGCTCTGTTGTATCAGTGTACTATACACTAACTTTACGTCAGAGTAAGTTTCAGTCTGAGGAATCCAAGTTTGGATATTCTCATACTGACTTTTACTTAGGCATGTAAATGCCAAAGTCTGACCGAGCTTTGATGACTTCGAATAGCACGTAGGTAGAGGCTCTTATACTAACTTCTCATAGTCAGTATAGCCGACCCTCATACTGACTTCCCATAGTCAGTATGGAAAACGCCCTCATACTGACTTCTCATAGTCAGCATGGGAAATCCCTCATACTGACTTCTCCTAATCAGTATGGGAAGGCCCTCATACTGACTTCCCTAGTTAGTAAGGGATAGGGCTGGCAATTCGTGCGTGTTGGGTCGTTATCGTGTCGTGTCTTATCGTGTCGTGTCATTATCGTGTTTGAGCTTAACGAGTTCGTGTTGGGTTCGTGTCTGAGCTTAACAGGTTCGTGTCGTGTTCGTGCTCATCGTTATCATGCGTGTTCGTGTCGTGTTATCGTGTCGTATTAAATTTTTTTTGTCCCTAGTGTAAAACTGACAATTTTAGTAAGGTTAATTTTTATCATGTCGGGTCGTGTCATTATCGTGTTTGAGCTTAACAGGTTCGTGTCGTGTTTGTGCTCATTTTTATCGTACGTGTTTGTGTCGTGTTATCGTGTCGTGTTAGAAATTGCCAGTCCTAGTAAGGGAAGACCCTTTAGCATGTAGATGAGCTATAGAAGGATTACGACCATTGTAGACTTCGTACGGGGTTTTGTGATGGCGACTGTTAATAGTGCTTCTATTCTGAGTATAGCACGCCATCATCAAGGCTTCTCCCCAGTAGTCTTTCTTTAAGTCAGCTTCAGCAAGAATAGTCCTTACTGCCTCCTTGAGTGTTCTGTTTCTTTGCTCGGCAGGACCATTATGTTGTGGCATTCTAGGAGCTGACTTCTCATGAGCGATGCCAACATCAGCACAAAAATCCATCAGAGAACCATTGCAAAACTCAGTCCCGTTATTTGATCTGATTCTTTTCACGGTGACTCCTTTGTTGTTTTGCACTTGAAGAATGAGCTCTGGAAGTTGAATCTTCACTTCGTCCTTGCTCTTCAGTAGCCTCACCCATGTGTATCTCGAGTAGTCATCCACTACAACGAGAGTATACCTCTTTCCTCCAATTGTGGGTGGCTGAACTGGTCCAAATAAATCCATGTGATGTAGCTTAAGGATCCTATCTGTGCTTGTTGTGATGGTTTGATTCTTGAATGAAGCTCAGGTTTGCTTTCCCATCTTGCACGCTATGCAGACACCTTCTTCCTTTTTGAATCCTTCTTGTGGTAGACCTTCCACAAGCTTGTGTTTGGCTAAGTGTCTGATCGATTGGAAATTCAGGTGGCTAAGCCCCTTATGCCATAAACAGTTGACTCCTTCTTGGGATGAACTTGTTACGACAAGGCATGTGTCAGGCTTTCTGTTCTCCCAGTGCACAAAATAGAGACTTCTCTTCTTTATTCCTTTAAGCACAGTCTCCTTGGAGTCTTTATCATTGATCAAGCAATCTTTTTCAGTAAAAGTCACCTCATACCCAGATTGGATAAGCTGACTGACGCTCAGCAAGTTGTAATTGAGGTTGTTGACTAAGGATACGTTGTTGATGGTGATTCCATTGTGCTCTAAGCATCCTTTACCGATTACTCTCTACTTTGAGTCATCTCCAAAACTGATTAGAGGTCCTCTTGACATCTTCAGGTTTGATAGGAGATTTCTTTCTCCGATCATATTTGCTGAACACCCACTGTCCAAAATCCAAGCTCTTTTCTTCTTCTTGAGCTGACTTTGGTGACCCTATACCTGCAAAACAAATAAGGTTAGACTAAAAGTACCCGTGTTTTTGCGGGTCCTGCTGGATTAGTCTTATGGATCCATTCTTTGGAAATCCATACTTGCTTCACCTTTAACCTAGGTGTCACATCTTCCTCTTCCTCTTGAGATAATAAATGTTATTTCTATGCAAGTTGGAAGGAATGAGGGGTGTGTGTGAAACCTTCCCAAAAACTGAGTTTCCTGGAACTGACTTTCTGGAAGCTAAGTTTCAGTTAGGTTCTCAGAAACCAAGTTCAGGATGTACAGTCTTCCTAGCCTTTGATGCAGAAAAATAGTTGGGCTCAGACCTTGTATAGTTGTTCCTTCTATACAGATAAGTTCTCTTCTCATAAAAGTTATGATATGGGAACCTCAAATTTCTACAATCCGAAAATGATACTTACTTTTTATAAAGATCAGTTCTAGCAGCTGAAGTGGGTTTCCTCACATGAGGAACAATCTGCTTGACCCACTTCTTAGGCATGGTAGGCTTCATCTCAGGTTTATTTTACTTGTAAGTTAAATTGTTTTTAAGCCTTGGTACTGGAGTCAGTTTCGAAACTCAATTTTTCCCTTTGCCCTGATTAGCCACTAAGGAGCCTTTGTATGTACTGACTACTCCCTTCCCTAACAGCTTAACTTCTAAACTAGAATCCTTCTTAAAATTATGATTGGAGATAGTTCTAGTTTCAGAAGATGATGCATGATTGCTCAAAATATTTTCTGAAAAACCTAGTCCTGACTTATCAGATGGATCAGGTTGTAAGCTCGGGGCTTCTAAAACTTGCTAGTGCTAGTATAAAGTTAGCATATAAGTTTTTGATCACTAACTATTTTCAGTTTTTTAGATTCACATTCTTCAGATAGAGATTTAAAATTTTCAAGCAAGGTTGAATGCTCCTCTCTAAGCTTGGCTAGCTCTTCACTAACTGACTTCGATCCTTGGATTTGCCCAGATTGTTTTGAAACTTTAAGTTTCACTGAGGCATTCTCGCCGGTTAAAACATTTTTTTAATTCGTAAAATTTAGAAAAATCTTTATTTAAAACTTCGAGGGCAACATTCTCTGAATCTAAGCAATAAGATTCGGAGTCCTCTTCAATGCATGCTATAGGAATAGAATCTGAGTTAGAAATATTTACCAAGTTTTGCGACTAAGCTTCAGTTCCTTTTTTTTCAGATTCAGATGCTCCTTCTTCTCCAAGCTTGGCCATCAGCACCAGGAATGCTTCCTCCAGAGCCTCATCATCCAAAGTGTAGTAGCTATCATCATTATCTGAAATGTCTGGCACTTCAGTTCTGGATAGCATGGCCTTTGCAACAGCTTTGGAAGCTTTCTTCTCAAATACCCTTTTCAGGCGTTCTCTTTCCTCTTTGGATACCAGTGGGCACTCGTACTTGAGGTGATCTGGAGAGTTGCACTCAAAACATGCCTAGGGAGGTCTCTCGCTGAATTTTTGTTCACTGGGTTGTGAACCTTCTTCTTGACTTTAGCTTTCTCAAGAAGCTTTGTCAGATTCCTCATTTGCTCCTCAAGCTCTTCGAATGAGCTCTCTTCCTCCTTCTTCTGGTTGGAAGGTGTTGGTGCTGGTTTTGATGTTGACGTTTGTCCGGATGATCTGTCAGCTTGGTAAGGCTTTTGAGGCCTTCTCTTGAAATCCCTTTTTGCGAAGAATGCAGCATCTTCTTCGGGATGAGTGCTGACATTCCGCATAACTTCATTCATGTTCTCCATTAGTATGTCCCACTCGTGAGCTTGTAGATGGGCGAACATGCCCTCGGTCGTCTTTTTGGAGAGATCCTTCTTCTTTAAGCTGGTACCTTTGACGAACAAATCCTCCTTGGGCATCTTGGAGAGAATCTTTGCATTGATATCTGCAATCTCATAAGTTCTCCTCAAGTTTTTTAGCTCAATAATAGCATTAAATCTAGCTTCCATAGATTTTACACTTTTACCGGGAAGCATTTGGAATGACTCATACTTATCTACGCAATTTTGAAGCTTGTTTCACTTCATCTGATCAGTCTCTAGGCATAGAGTGCCAAGTAATTCTCACATCTTCTTAACATTGTCATAGGCAAGAGCATCAACAACCAGTGGCTCTAGTAAGGATTGAAGAATGAGCTCTATGGCCACTGAATCGAGCTGAAAATGAATTATGTCCTCATTCGTCCACTCTTCATGAGGTTTGTCTACTATCTTCGGGCCTCCTGCTCCTCCGAGCTGAGTGTTTATTTGTGTGATCTTTAGTGGTTCAGTGGATAGAACCTTAGTCATCTCTGGATGGACATTCTTCGGCATTATCAGCGAGCGCTTCTTCCATATATCAAAGTTCTTTAATGAATACTTTGGAAGCTTCACAATGTGTGTCATCTCTTCGTACCTAAGCTTTAATATACACACAAAAAAAAAAACAAAGTGCAAGGAACAGAGATCTGGTCCTAAGCGACTCAACAAAACCTTAGTCTGTAAGAACCGTGGCGCGTGATACCACTAGTTGGTCCCAAAATCAGAGTACAAATATGTGCAGCGAAAGTAATAATATAATAAACTTGCACTTGTTCTCCTAAACAGTTAGAACTTAGTTTAGGGTACATTAAAAGATTAAGCTTAGGTCTGCCGTTATTAAGTAAGTTTCACAGTATATACTCTTCAATACTTGGAGAAGTGTTGAAGGTTTTGAAAGTCAGTTTGCAACACTAAGCAAGACAGAAATATAAATGAAAACGGTAAAGAACACAGGATATCTATAGTGGTTAGGATCTAAAAATCCTACATACACTCTTCAGACCCAAGATTTGGATAAATGACTAAGTAAATACAAGCCTCCTTATGATCTATACACATCCCGTCGGCACCTCCGTCCTTAAGACTGATGTGGTCACTCGCCTAGGAACTCCTTGTATGCTTAGTCTTCAGGTTGAAGTGAGGACGACACCCCGCAACCTTCTTCCAAGTGGTTGGATGTTTACTGTTCTTCCCAGAACTTAGGTGGTTGGCATAAGTGATCACACTAAAAACTAGATAGAATTCCTAATGCAATGCAAGAATAAAATATCAATCCAAGTACTTCTTCCTTCGCCCACTAGAGTATCGGGATACTTATGCAAAGTCTAATAGCTAGGCAACAAACAATCGTTGAGTTTATATCTATTGTAGGCAATGTAAGTAAATCAACTATCTAGTATAAGCTAAAATCAACACATGAAACATTTCCACACTTTTGCAATGCAAGCATCATCCACAAGGTATGAAATTCAACAATTATGAACAAAGGACATTGGTAGAAATCCACATTGAATCAAAGAAATTGGTTTGAAAGATGCAAACAATCATTTAATCCATTCAAAGATGATCAACCTACACTATACTTCTTATCTCCCTTTGCACCGGCAAGATAAGAGTATATGAAAATTAGATACACAAACAGTTACGTTATAGCACCTAATTCCACTCCAAAAAGACCGTAATTTATTGACCTATAGGCAATCTCCGCACAGGGATTGGATCAAAACCTATATGCACCTACACTTTTCACAACCCCTCAACCCGCGTATTGGCTGCAATCTCGGTATCTAACGCACACATAGTTGGTTACTGCCTACACTATGTGATTTAAAAAAAAGCTCAAGTGAGTGCAATCATAGGAATGGAGGTAAACATACAATTTATTCACAATCAATCAATTCAATGTTTCAGTCCACCAACATCCAAAGGTATTTAGCTAGACATACCTTTCACTTGATTCAATTGAAAAGACATAATGCACAAATCCATTACAAAGATATAACAAAAGAGAAATTTTCCCCAATTGCTTGGATTTGGTGTTGATTTATGCCCTTATCATCTTCAATCTTCCAATTGGCCCTAGATCCTCCTTGGATGAGGTTTAGAATGAGTGGGAAGTGGAATCCTTGAGAGTAACCATTCAATTCTATCCTAAAGTCTGAATCTCCCCTTTTGAATTTCATTTTTCCACCTTTTATACTAAGTTTTCAGACCCCAGGATCAACCCGTCTGAGATTAGATCGCCCGGGATAGATAAAATCTAAAAAACTGCCTGACCAGCCCGTTCAAGGTCACCCTGTCTGGAACTGGATCGACTGAAATTTAGCTCTGAACTGGCCAGATCAGTCGAGCATATCAGGGATCGACCGAAATCTGGCTCTGAACTGCCAGATCAGCCGAGCATGGCAGGGATCGGTCGAGATAAACTGAACAGAGGCAAATCTCGACCAATCTGAAACTGTCTCGGTCGAGCATCCTCTCTGAAATGCATCCTGCTGCTTCCCTGGTCATCCCGATCAATCTCCTCCACACTAGAAACCCAGATCGGTCGATTTTCTACCAAAACTTAGCCAAAATGGTGAATTATGCTCAAACATGATCCTACAAACACCAAACACGAAAACAAAGCAAAAACACAAGAAAAACATATGATAAGGGTGTAAAATGGACGCAAACAAGCATGCACACACATCGAATAATAGGTCATTTTACACACATATCAATAATCCCGTGAGAATTAGAATCCTAGAGCAGGAAATTGACTTCTATGAATATATCTCAAAAAGATATATACACCAAAGAGTGGCTTCAGCTATAAAGCTTCAGCCTCGTGATAAGAAGAAGTAGCACAGAGTAATAACTTAAGTCAGGACTCAAGTCTCGTGTATGAAAATATGGAAACTCAGAGAGTTTAAGTAGAGAGTGATAATCTTCTAAGGTTCGTCACTTTTTGTTTCAAAATTCGTAACCGTTTAAGGTTAGAGGGCAGACCTATTTATAGAGGAAACCTCGGGCATTTTGAAATTCTTCCCGTTAGACACATTAATCCAGTTGTTAGACTCATGGAAGATGTCGTCCAATCATAGCCCATACTCTAGGTCTGCTCTGCTCTATTGTGTCAGTGTACTATACACTAACTTTACGTCAAAATGCGTTTCGGTCTGAGGAATCCAAGTTTGGATATCCTCGTACTGACTTTAACTTAGGCATGTAAATGTCGAAGTCTGACCGAGCTTCAATGACTTCAAATAACTCGTGCTTTAAAGGTAGAGGCTCTTATGCTGAGTTCCCATAATCAGTATAGTCAGCCCTCAACCTGACATCCCATAGTCGGTATGGCTAACCCTCATATTATCTTCCCATAGTCAGTATGGAAAACGCCCTCATACTGACTTCTTCTAGTCAGTATGGGAAGACCCTCATACTGACTTCCCTAGTTAGTATGGGAAGACCCTATGCTGAGTACCCAAACTCAGTCTTGGTCAAGGCCATTCTTGGTGAGAACCAAGTTTCAAGGCGTATCCTTATTCAGTTCTCGAGCATTTCCTATGCTCGGTCTTCAGCAACTAAGTTCTATTACAACTCGATTGATCCTATACAAGGATTACAGTTTTAGAACTCTAGAAACTGAAAAACTGACTAAGATAATTTTTACAATCTTTGACCCACCAAAACATAAAAGGTAAGGAATGATTTGTCTAACAAAACTCCTAACACCCTTCTTAAGAAATGGTTAAGTTAAATTAAACCTTTCAAATTGATTATTTTTTGTTACCTAAAATCTAAGTAAATTGCAATTTGCTAGTTTGGAAATTGAGAAGAAAATGAGAAAATGCACATATATACAAAAGGATTTAGATTTTGGGCATCCTATAGTTCAAAAACAATTTTATAATCTTATACTCCCTCCGTCTCGTGCCAATAGTCACTCTTCTTTTCGGCACGAGAATTAAGGAAATTGTGTTAAGTAGTTAATTGTGGTTGGTAATAAAGTAGAGATAGGTAATTAACTTTTCTAGGGCATTATTTTGATTTCCTAATTTATTTATCATGATAAAGAAATTGATTTTTGAAATAATTTTATTAATTAAAATTTCTGATTTATATAGATTTTAATTAAATATTTTGATTTAAATATAATGAACTCATTAATTACAAGTTCAAAATGACGAAAATAAGATTGAAAAAAAACAAAGTGTAATTGATTAAAAGCTTCACTACAAAAATTCATTAGCAAATGTTATCGATAAAAATAAATGACTTAATAGACAGTGTAATTGATTAGTTTAATCAATTAACTTACCCACAAAACCAAAAACTTTCTCCACCAAATGATATTTTAGCAAAATAAAAATTCTCGCCAACATTTGAAAACACATCATCACTAACCATTTCTATTTAAATTACACTACTTCACTACACAAATTCAAAACTCAAACCAAAAAAAAAAGATGGGAAGGAGATTAGATTTAAAACCACAACAAAGGAATCACAATGTGCAATTCATCTTCCAATCTTGTGTTGATGGCAAACCACCTCGAGGCAAGATTTTGGAAGCTGCAACGAAGTTCGAAGTATGCAGTCGCACTGTGCTACGACTATGGAAAGTTGCGAAAGAACAAATGCATAAAGGTAAATCAATCAATATTCGTAGATGTAGGTATGCCATAAATAGGGGGAAAAGTGGAACTTGATCTAGAAAAAAATTGCTAGTCAGAAATGTTCAAAGAGGGGAACAATATGAAAAGTGGCAAGCGGATTGGGAACAAGTAAGTCTACCGTGGGTAGGTGGTTGCAAGTTGGGAAGATATGGGCAGACACATCTACCATTAAACCATATTTTAACTGCAGCGAACAAGTTGTTACGACTAGAATTGTCTTCAATCCATAGAGTTAGATATGAATGAAAACAAATTCAAGTTTAGGAATATGCATGATAATGTGCACATTGATGAGAAATGGTTATATTTAACAAGAGGTGCCCACAGATTTTACGTATCACCCGGAGAACAAGAGCCTTATAGAACATGTTAGAACAAAAAATTCATTACAAAAGTCATGTTTATGTGTGTCGTATGCAGACCTATAAGTGCCAGCAAACAGAAGTAGCAAAAATTGGGCAGCAGGCACATTAGAGACTAAATCAATTGATTCCATCACAAAAGATGTGATAAAGGAGTGCATAATCACTAAGGTATGATCTCAGCCAAACACACATCATAGATCATTGAAAACATGAAGTATATTAAATTGTTGGTGTAGTATATGCCTCAATTAATGATCTTAGCAATTAAATCATCATGATAGCTTTATTTACTACTATTGATCTTAGTTTTTACCATCATAAATTATCCTAGCAATCAAGTCAAAGTGGCCACAAGGAGCAAGCAAGGATATTAACATAAAACTAGACAATGCAAGACCACATATCCAAGATAATGACATAGATTTTAGGGCTGCAACATGTACATGTGAGTTCAATATAAGATTAGTACAACAACCTCCAAATTCTCCGGACTAGAACGTTAATGACTTGTGATGGTTTAGAGTAATTCAATCTATTCAAATAGAAACAACATATAAGACAATAACTGAACTTGTCAATGCACTGAATCATTTGAAAAGTTGTCACACACAACACTCAACAATATTTTCTTAAGTTAATAAGGTTGCTTTTTGGAGATCATGAAGGTAAAAGCCCAAAACTGCTACAAAATTCCACATATGGCAAAACATGCATTACTAAGATCAGATGCACTACCCACAACCTTAGATGTTTCAATGGAACTAATCACATAATGCATCAATTATCTCAAAGAGCAGGGCAATAGTGAAGGGCTCACAGAAATTGTTCGAACACTAGGCTTAGATTCTGCTTACAAGTTTAAAATAGATGGCACATCATTTTTTTTGTTTTTGGTTCAGTGTAGTAAATGCACTAGGTTTAGGGGATGTGTTCATCACTTTTCAATTTTTTGTAGGGGGTGTTCATCATCGGTTAAAAAATTATCACATAATCTCAGAAAAACAATCATCATCGATCAAATGTTTCAAAGCCTCAATTAATGATCTAAAATTTCAAAACACAAGCTGTAAATCATAATCTATCAATTACAACTAGCCAAGATCTTAGATGAACAATCATCATCGATCTATAGTTACCTCAATTTCGATTATGGCAGTATCAACCTCCACCGCTGCCCATGATTTTGTCGATGGATCAAAGGAAAAAAATATTTAGCTGATGTTCGACAAAGATTCCGATTCTAAATCAAGTCTGCCGCCAGCGGGCCCACCACTCCCATCAATCATCGTGGTGGTGGGCGGATCTGAATGCACCGACGCATAGATTGAGCAGTGGAGGAGGAAAGGTGGAGATTCGATATTGTGCTGACGATGGTCGCTCCGATAGGGGGCGTCGCGGGTCACTACAGTGAGGTGGGCATTGCGGATTTAAGCACAAACGTCCTTATGATGAGCGGCAGATGAAGAACAACGACAAGTTGTAAACCACCCGTCGTCATCCGATTTTGGGTAAGTAAATCGGACTTTACCTTTGGTGAAACCACCGCTCACGGTGGCCATGTCACGATTTCAGTGACTGAAAATCCACCCGTCGTCATCACGTTTAGGGGTGGTGAGTTTTCATGATTTCATTAGTGGATTTAGGGGCGAAGGAAGACGAGACAATTAGTCGGCAGAGAAAAATGAAAGAGAAAGAATTAATAGGGCAAATGAATTAGGGTCGGCGGCTGGGTTCAATGAAGGTAGGTAGTTTAATTAATTAGGTTTAATAAAGATTAATGATGCCTAATTATTTTCAAAAAAGAAAATGTGACAATTCGATCGGGACGCCCGATTCGGTAAGTGTGACAATTCAAGTGGGATGGCGGGAGTATGATTTTTACTATTTCACACGCCTCTACCTTGCATCGCCAGTCTTGAAATTACCATATTTCATGCATACTGCTTAGCTCGATTTCTACAATTACAAATAAAAAATAATAATACTCCCTCCATTCCATCGAATTAATTTCGTTAATTTTTGGCACAATAATTAAGAACATATAGATAAGAAAAATTAATAAATTATTGATGAGCGGTGATTAGTTTTCATTTTAGAAATAAAACTAATATATTAGAACTAATGAAATAGAAAATAAGATTAATCTAAGGGGATAATAGGGAATGATACATTACTAAATATAGGGATGACTAATAAGGAATATCAATATTTTTTAATGATGAGAAAATAATAGAGTAGTGAATTAAACTAGGTCTATAGAGGAGGGTAGGTGGAACAAACTCCTCAAATGCTAAACAAAAGTTTGATTTAGTAGCAGGAAAAAAAAGAACTATTGACCTAATATTATGGCATTTAATTTCCTACTTATATTTGTCTGAAATAAGCTTGGCCTAATATTATTGCATTAATTTTCAAACATATATTTGTCTCAAATAAGTGTGGCCTAATATTATTTCATTTAATTTCAAACGTATATTTGTCTGAGGCAATATTATGGAAACCCAAATAATTAATCCTATATTGGATTTTATCAACCATATTAATAAATGCATATTTTGGTATTATGCATATTCTTATAAATACCAAACTCATTTTATGTCTCCACATTTACATACATTTTCTGGTCAAACTCTCTACTCCGATATCGTTAGCCGCCTGAAATGTTGGTGCCTGAAATTGCAACCGACACAACCATAATAATAATAATAATAATAATAATAATAATAATATCAATAATCAGACTGCAATTTCTAGGATGCCAATGGAGTTGATTCATTGAGTTAAAGGTTATCTTTATTTTATTGTGGATTATTCAATTTGAATTTATTTGTGATGAAATTATCTTAATTCAAATCTTTAAATTTTCAGATCGACAAATTTATAATTTGTTTTTTATAGGAATGTATGGGGTTTATGTCTCAAAAAAACTTGATCGTAAAACTCGGCTTTGGCGGTCGATTAGGTGCTAGGCTGCTAGCGGCCCTTAGTTGAGGTGGAAATTAAACATTTAATCGGCTACTCTAGGCGGATTTTCAATTAATCAAAGTATATAAAATTCATGTACTTTAAAATTAATATTTAAAATGTGCTTTCAATAAAATAATTAATTAAACCTAATTAAAGAAAATCACTAAAATTCTTATTCAAACACTTGATATCCAAAACATCAAAAATGTTTTATTTCTTAATAAAATCATTCCGATTAACTCTAGGGGAAATATGAATCAATACTGTTAGATTATTTTTATAATAATTATATATGATGGCCCATATAATTAAATTATATGACTCTATATTATATTACTTAAGATGATGGCTATTAAGTATTAAAGAAATAGAGTTATGGGTTTTAATTCCCTTCTCTCTCCCTTTAAATGAATAATATTATTTTATTAAATGTTGTATCTTATTGTACAATATATTACAACATTTAGAATGAAATGAATGGACACAATCTTTGAGGATTGAAATGAAGAGTTGCATCATTTCATATATAAGAATAAAATAATTAAAGATTAAATGAAAGGATGCTACTCTTGGAGACAAAAGTGAAAATTTGTGTCCTTTTGTAAATGACACAACATATAAAATCTATCACTATAAATAGAGATCTATAATCCTCTTCTCTACGCACCATCAAAAGTAGAAACATTATAGAAATAAGGAAGAGAGGGAAATAAATGAAAGACCGAAGAAATTGAATGGAGCATCAAACAATTCAAATATAAGTTTTAAGTTATAGCTTTGGATGAAGGTATTTATATTATCCATCCTTATGTAATTATTTAAATTGGATGAATCATATAAATTAAAGATCCTAGAAAATTAAATTAGGCTAACAATTGGTATCAGAGCATGCATTATCAATTTATATGATTCTCCATGTTAAAATAAAATAATAGATAAATTTTATCAGATTTAATAAAGAATTAAAGCATGCTAAATTTGATAAGATTTATTAGCATCACTGATACATGCTTTTAAAATATGAATACGATTTAGAGAATGACATGATTATGCATATTACTGATACATGCTTCTTATGTCATTTTAATATGGTCATAATCATATGATTTTATAATGCTTCCGCAATTATGTTTAAATATATAAAATTTTATGATCATGATAATATCTATCATAATTAATGAATTAAATATTTATAATAACAATCAAGCTAATTGCTCGCCAAAGTGGGCTTGCTTGAAAGTTATAAAATATTTAATTATGTAAAGTTCAATTGTTCTTATTTGCCAATAACACGTTATTTTTGCACCATTCTTGAAATAGTTTATGTTTAAGTATAGCCCAAAGGTTAACTTAAATATATATTTTAGATTATAACCTAGTTCGGATATTTTAAGGTTTACTCATAGCATTTATGTATGATTATGTGAAATGTTTGCAGTTGCTTTTAGTGTAGTTGCTTTGGGGAATGACCTTATTAAGATTAGTGAGTAAACTTTCATTAAGGTGTTATGGGTCTGGACTTTACAATAGTCTCAGATGAAATACCTATAAGTACTGTCACCAGTACAGATATTGTCAAGTCTTTATATGACTTGGGAACAGCCTAATCGATAAAATTTACACTTATTGAAAATAACTATGACTGAAAATGTTAAGCTAACTATCCTTAAGACAAACAATGCAAGAGAATTTATTAAAGATCACTCCCAGTCGGACATTGCTAATAAGCCCATTTGTTGGAAATCTCATGTGTGAGCTGACAATCAAAAAAATTTGATTGGTCACAACCTATTCATGATTATGTCAAATCTAGCTATAAAGTTGAAATCAATAGGCATGGATGTGAGTGAGACCTTTCTTGTAAAGTTCATCTACAACTCAATTCCTATTGAGTTTGGTCAGGTTCAGGTGAATAATAATACCTCACAGAAAATTAAGACCTTCAAGAATTAAGGTCATGTTAACTCAAGAAGAAAGGAGATTAAAATGAAAGATCACTATATCCATCTTATATTTCATGAAAGAGCTAGTACCAATAAATTTATAAATGACAAGAAAAATAAAATGAAGAATAGAGCCTCATTGAAAATAGATAAGGGGATAATTCATAAAGAGCTCAAATGTCACTTTTGAAAAGAAAGACTAGGTTCAAAAGGAAATGTGTACATTATGTTTCAGTATGCTATGAATCAAATCTTATTAAAGTACCCAATAAAACTTTGGTGGTTATATCTGGTGCAACCACTTATGTTTCACATATTATGTATGGATTCCTTTCGATCCAGCCTATAAACGAGAATGATAAATTTTGTTTATAGATAGCAGAATGATGGCACAAATAGAGGGAATTGAGACTTATAGATTGATCTTAGACACTGGATGTTGTCTAGATCTTGTAAAGTATCTTTATGTTTTCTGATTGTGCTATAAATCTAGTTTCGGTTGGAAAGTTGGATGATGAAGGTTATAGTTTTAAGATTGATAATAATGTTTCATTATATAAACAAATGTACTATTATGGTTCAGGTACATTAATAGATTGTTTATATCGTTTCAATCTTGATGCTACTTTTGTTGAATCCTTGTTCCATGTTGAACATACTAATGAAAATAAGCAAAGTGCATATAATGAACATTTTGCTTTCTTATGGTATCAAAGATTGGGTTATATATCAAAAGAAAGAATAATGAGGTTAACAAAAGATGAAATCTGACCTCATTGGGTTTTACTGACTAGAATGTTTGTATAGACTGCATTAAAGGAAAGCAAACTAGACAAAATATAAAGAACCAACTATGAGAAGCAGTGAGCTCTTGGAATTAATACACACAGATATTTGTGGTCCTTTTGATATTCCAACTTGGGGAAATGAAAAAAATATTTATCACTTTTTATTGATAATTACTCATGGTATTGTTACTTATATCTACTGCATGAAAAGTCTCAGTCAGTGGACATTCTAGAGGTGTTCATTAATGAGGTGGAAAGGCAGTTAGATAAAAAGCTAAAAGTTGTGAGATCACATAGAAGTGGTGAATATATGGAAGATTTAATGAAAGTGAACAATGTCCAGGTCCATTCACAAAACTCTTTGAAAGTCGTGGCATCTGTGCAAAATATGCCCAATACACCACAACAAAATGGTGTAGCAGAAAGGCAGAACCGTACTCATGGATATGGTTAGGAGTATGTTAAGTCATAGTACTCTACCTTTGTTTTTGTGGATGCATGCATTAAAGATGGCTATGTATTTGCTTAACTGGGTTCCTAATAAGGCAATTCCTAAGACTTCTTACGAATTGTGGATAGGAAGGAAACCTAGTTTAAAGCACCTACACGTTTGGGGTTGCCCAACAAAAGTTAGGATATACAATCCACATGAAAAGAAACTCAATGCAAGAACCATCAATTGTTATTTCATTGGATATCCTGAAAAATCAAAAATGGTATAGATTTTATTGTTCTAACCGTAGTACGAGAATAGTTGAGTCTGGTAGTACTCGGTTCATTGAAAATGGAAACATTAGTGGGAGTGGAGAATTGCGAGATGTGGAAAAAAAATAAGCTAATAGACAGTTCTACATCAAAACCTTATTCTCATATTGTTGTTCTTGTTGTCATATCAAATAATAATAACATATTGGAACAACAAATCAATGTTCAAAACCCACATAATGAGGATGTAATTGAGCTAAATAACAATACTCAAGTCTTAGATGAACAAGTGGTACCGCAAGAAATAGCATTAAGGAGATCTGAAAGACAAAGAAAATCAGCTATTTCAGATGACTATGTCATTTACTCACTTGAACATGAATGTGACTTAAGCATTGATAAAGATCCAGTCTCATTTAAACAAGCCATTCAATGTGATGATTCTGAAAAATGGCTCAATGTTGTGAAAGAAGAGTTAAAATCTATTAATGATAATAAAGTTTGAGAACTAGTAGAGTTGCCTAGGGGTTCAAAACCAGTTAGTTGTAAATGAGTTTTCAAAACCAAACGAGACTCCAAAGGCAATATCGAACGTTATAAAATTGGATGGTTTCCTAGCCATAGGAAAGGAAAAAAAACTAGTGTGTAAATTAAGAAAGTCAATATATAGATTGAAACAAGCTTCCTCACCTTGGTATCATAAGTTGAATGATATTATTTAATTATTATTATTTTATAGAGAACACTATTGATCGGTGTATCAGTGTATCTATATGAAGGTCAGTGGGAGCAAGTTCATTATCCTTGTTTTATATGCTGATGACATCCTTCTAGTCGTTAATGATAAGGGTTTGTTACATGATGTAAAGAAACATATCTCTCAGAATTTTGAAATGAAAAATATGGGAGAAGCATCCTATGTGATTGGAATATAAATATTTCATTATGCATCATACGGATGATTAAGGTTATCCCAGAAAAGTTATTTTAGTAAGATTCTAGAGAAGTTTAAAATGGTAAAGTACTCTTCATTGATAGTTCTAATTCACAAAGCGGACATAATTATTGAAATACAATGTCCTTAAGGGAATGATTTAGAAATTAGAACTAATGGAAATTGAAGATATTTCCTATGCTTTAGTGATTGGGAGTCAGATGTTTGCCCAATGATAGGTTGATACCAAAGTAATATGGATTAGACTATTAAAAAAACTGCAAAGAGTATCTTTGGTACTTACAAGGCACCAAGGATTACATGATCATGAATAGAAGATCTAGTGACTCCAAGTCATAGATCATTTGGATTCAAACTACGTTAGATATGTGGATATAAGGAAATCTACTTTTAATTATATGTTTGGGTAGCATGCTTTGAGGCTACAATTGATGGAATGTATTGCAGAATTTGACTCGTGTCTCAGTATTGTTAACATTATAGAGAGATCACTAAGAATGTATTGTGATGATTCTGCAAGAATCTTCTTCTCTAAACGATGAGTGAAATACTTGTGAGGAAGAAGTGCAAAAACATAAAGTATCATTGAGCATAAATGTACACCGATGATAGCGGATCTGCTCTAAAGGATTATTGCCCAAAATATTCATTGGTCATATTGAAAGAATGGGTGTAATAGACAAGTCCTTGTTGGCTTGATATTAAAGTATGTGTATACACAAATAATGCATTGCTCATAAGCAAAATGATACTTATGAATTCAATTTTAGTTATGTTTTTGCTTAATTGTTAGTTGTCTCACATTACGTAGTATACATGATTGTTTTAGTGAGATAATATAAATGTTCCCTGAAAGGAGAAAATCTAAATTGGATTAATTTTGTGATACATGGAAGGAATCATGTCGACAAATCGATTTTGTGACCGCCATGATCCTAATTAATTTAATTTATTAAAGATAATGATTTGAAAGAGTCAATGAAAGGTGCACACTTATGATTGATGATTCTTCATTTCATTATATGGGTCAAGTGGGAGATTGATAGATTATTTTTATAATAATCATATATGATGGCCCATATAATTAAAGTATATGACTCTATTTTATATTACTTAAGATGATGACTATTAAGTATTAAAGAAATAGAGTTATGTGTTTTAATTCCCTTCTCTCTCCCTTTAAATGAATAATATTATTTTATTAAATGTTGTATCTTATTGTGTAATATATTACAATATTTAGAATGAAATGAATGGACACAATCTTTGAGGATTGAAATGAAGAGTTGCATCATTTCATATAAAAGAATAAAATAATTAAAGATTAAATGAAAGGATGCTACTCTTGGAGACAAAAGTGAAATGTTGTGTCCTTTTGTAAATGACACAACATATAAAATCTATCACTATAAATAGAGGTCTCTAATCCTCTTCTCTACACACCATCAAAAGTAGAAACATTATAGAAATAAGGAAGAGAGTGAAAGAAATGAAAGACCGAAGAAATTGAATGGAGCATCAAACAATTCAAATATAAATTTAAAGTTATAGCTTTGGATGAAGGTATTTATATTATCCATCCTTATGTAATTATTTAAATTGGATGAATCATATAAATTAAAGATTCTAGAAAATTAAATTAGGCTAACAAAGACTCCTTATTTAAATATTCAAACTGTTACTATGCTCCAGTCATCAATGGCAAACGTAAAAGTTGAAGATTGGTAGAAGGCTGGAAGCTATGACTAAACTAATAGGATTTCTGTTATTAATTTCCATATGTATATAAAAAATTTGGGAAGGTAAGGGTTAGGCACGTCTAAACGGTTTAAGCGAGTCTTATTCATTAGTCCAAGTCAAACTCATCTAATATATCCTAATTGGCGATTAACAAACCCTATTTGGGATGGGTGAATTCATTTGGGTATGGATAAAATTCGCCTAAACTGTTTAAGCGTGCCTAACACAAGTTTTTGCCAAAAAATTTTGATCAATTTTAAAATGGTGAATCCTACCAGCCCTTACACGATTACGCTCCTAGTTATATTTGAACCTTATCCAATAAATTCTAGCATATAAAATACATTTTACTAAGCATAAATTATCCCCCGTGACCAAAAATTTAGGCTTTCCAAGGGAATAAATTAACCCTCCACGACCCAAAATTATCTATAACTTCACATGGGCACCTATTATTTTAACATAAGATTTTCAAATTAAATATTTGTTTGACAAATTTAGTTTTTTAATTTATTTGTTTTAGTGTGTCAGGACCATCTATTAGAGTCAATTTGATATCATTTAGATCTGGATAGAATAACTTCATATGTATAATATTGTATAAGTTATAATAAATTAAGAATTACTCCTTCCAGAAAATATGTACCGAAATCTGATCCAACCAGTTCTTTGGAAAAGTTCACACATCAGCAACGGAACTTACAAAGAGTCGGATGTGAAGCTTTCAAGCAAAAAGTACTTCACCAATTGATGAAGAGAACAGCCCCTCCAAAAACTGACAACAAAGACAACTAGCAAAAGAACCGTTTTTATAATATGTATTGAAAAGTTTTGAATAGCTGCAGACTTTGAAAAATGTGTACAACAACTAGAAGACGAGGCTCGCTCACAAAGGACTTCAAGAAGCCTATAAATATTCTTCAAGAGTATTGCATATAGGTTTCTGGTTACAAAGCTGAAAATTATATTGAGAAAGATAATCTAAGTGAAGACCAACCTCGACAGTCAATTTTTTCTATGTCTTTTAACACGAGATTCTTAGCACATTTGTTAGAATTAATCTTTCGGAGTTCATACTCAATGTTGAGTTGATTCCAAGAGCGGTTTCTGAACTCCTATCAGAAACTGACACTCACGATGATCTACATCAACTAAGTTTTGTGAAGAACTCAAATTCACGGCCTTTCCAACTAGTGAGGTCAGGCGACGTTTTCATGGTAAAGCTGACTATGACGTGGACTTGTTGGGTCTGCATACAGGGGAAGGATGTAGGAACTTCCCGCGACTGCTGTAATCAGCTATATCACCTTGTATTTTTGTTCTAGTGATTTCCGATTCATCTAATATCAAAGAGCGAATGTAAGATCAGTTGGCATCCGAACCACTATAAAAATATTGTGCCTCTTTATTGATCTATGTTCTTATCATTTTGCTTACTGATTTTGAAATCCAACAGCTCATAAGTTATTGGTGTATAACTTGAATTTTATTAAGTATATATTTCTGAACTAAAATAATCTTTTTAGAATCAATAGGATCTTTACATAATAAAGACTTCCGTAGCATATTACTTTGATATTTGAAACAGATTGAGATCCTCTGCAGTTGGGAATGTACAACATCCCCTGCTGTCTCTCATACAAATATAAAATTATTTAAGTCAAAAACATAATAAAAACATAAAATAGAAGAATATGTGGCTTAAAACTGCACTGCATCCCCTTTTTGTAAGGAATCTCTATCCTATTCGAAACCAACTATAACTATTACATAATTCACATTAAATGTCCTTAAAAAAGTGCAAAAAAATTAGAGATTTTCGAGGTGTCATCATAGTGAGGTAAGTAGAAGTATTTGGTCGACATTGTTACCTAACTTGAAAATAATTAGTAAGTACTAAGGAATAGTAAAATAAACTTTTTAATTCACATCAACAATCCTTTCATTCAGCTTTTCTAAATAAAATATTTATATAAAAAAAAAACATGTAAGTAAAAGTCATCCTCTCTACGACACTTTTACATTTTGTGTATGAGTTAAAAATTTCTTAAATTTCATCTCTCTAGATACATAAAATGACTTGTCATCAAACCATGGAAAATTAATTTATCATCTTGAAGTATTTAAATCGTCAATTTTAGAAAGAAATGAGTTAGTATATATTACTCATCATACGATTGCTATGATTTATGTACTAATGATCGATATTTCATTTAGTTTTTATGGAAATGAAAAACACTGAAAACTTGAGAAATAAATTAGAGGCCTTTTCTCTTCTTTTTTGTAATCGAATTTGTGAGTATATATAATAATGTATTAAAGTGAAGTTCTCATCACCTTTCATTTAATATATCCAAAGATCGTATTTACATAAATAAATATAGATGAAAAATATTAAATACTTCTTTCATACATATACAAGCTTAAATATATTAACTTCGAAACTCTAATTGATATTCTAGTTGGAATGTAATAAGCCCTAATGAATGATTTTGACATCACCTATTTATCATATTATATAAATCAATAAAATATTACAAATTCATTTAAAGAACGAGAGTCATTTAAACTCCATCTAATATATAAAATGTGCATCTTTAAATAATAACAAAAACAAACTTGTCCCAGTTCGAATTGTAATGATTAAAATCTTTTATCAATGATCAATTGATTTTGGGACACTATATTCTCATTTCAATTGTGTATATCAATTTATAAAAAATATTGTTAATCAGCAAGCAAAAAATAGTAAAATAAAAAAATATTGGGTGGCGTAGGAAGCAAAAGGGGGCATTAATGGTCAAAAAGGGAAAAATAAATGGAATGCATGCGAGGGAAAATAAATGAAAGAGAAGAAGAAAAGGGCATTGCTTTTGGAAGGGAAAGCAGACAAATTGAATTTCCATCACCTACAAATGTGGACTAGTTTTGATTTTTGCATGCATAAAAATGCCAAACAATAAATTTGGTCACATATTAAAAAGCAAAAGAGAAATGAAAATCTTGGTTAATTTGGTAACAAGAAAAATCCCAAACGCTACAAACAAACAAACATGATTGATTAATCTCATCATTCATCATTCATTTCTTTATCTTATTAGGTTTCTTTTTTTTTTTTCATTTGTGTTTTCTATTTATTGTATTATTCTGAATTTATAGTAATGTAATATATATATATATATGAATTAATATGTAATATATTAATTATTTTAATAATAAATTTGAAACTTTAATACAAGTATTGATAGACATTATCATTATATATCTTTGTAAAAAGAATTACATCAATTAATAACAAGAAAATTATTATAAAATACATGAAGTCACTTTGAAGATAAAATCAAACACATGACATGAAAACATTTTTTATGGACATTAATGAATGTAGATAAATATGCAATTTGATTAAAAAAAACTAAATCGATATTAGAAGAAATCAAAATAAAAATATTCTACCGTAGAAGAAAATCTAGAGTAAATCAATGAAAATTTGTAATAACCATATGACGGAGTCTAATTTTAATTTTTAACTATATTGTACAGTTTCCGTACTATGTAAATAATTATAGTTTTTTAAAGTCAATATATAAAAATGGCTGGGACAAATTTAGAAGAGATCTAGGCCTATGGTGATCCTAGGTTCTTCATATCAAATTTTCCCTTTTTTTTAATTTGATTTTTACAAATTAAAATAATGCTCGAACTTAATCATAAAAATCATAATTCAAGAAGTTAAACAAAAACCTGAGAAACTAAGTTTAAAAAAAAATGAGCAAAAATCATAAATGTGAGGAAACTATTGGCGATTTAAAATGTGTAAGATGTGGTCAATGGGTTGGTTTTTTTTTTTTTTTGGTTTAATAATCGGAGTTCAATGAGGTTATATTGGGTTTTTTCTCAAACATATACCAACCTACTAGGCCTAATTCTACCCATCTTATACTTAGATTAGATCCATCTCAACATATGCCAAATCTTAATTAATTTTTATAATTTTAAATTGATTATTCTATTATTTTAAGTGATGGGCACAAAACAAATAATTAGAAGTAAACACAAATAACCTTTACTCAATAGAATTGAAAGTACTCTTTGGGACTTGGGGTAACTCTACTTGGGGTAACTCTACTTGTAATAGTCTGTGTTGAGGGTTAAATCGTACTAAATACAGAGCTCCGGGAACTTTACGAAATAACATGCAGGAAAATAGCGATATAAATGAAGAGAATTAGTATGAGATGATTCAAACCAGAGTTCGTCGTCTCGATTTACCAAATTGAAGAACAAGTCTAGAGTTCTTGAGTGAAATCAATACACCATCAGAGTTATCTAACCACTAGTAAATATGTAAGTAGAGATTTTTTCTGTCTCTTTTTTTAGATGCCGCAAATCGGCGTACATAGGGAGTATTTATAGGGGTAGGCTACATAGGGCTATATTTAGGGTTTCCGTGAGCCTCGCCGAGCCGTTAGGGGACGTCTTCCGAGAATATCGGGGCAGTTAGGCCTTGGAGTGGTTGAGCCTTCCGAGGATCCCGCGAGCTCGCCGTTATCAATCCGCTGTTCCTTTTCGGCCGTTGGGTGACCTTTCGAGCAGCTCGACGCGCGCTTGTCGTAGTTTCTCCCCGATAACCGGATTGCCTTCAATCGGACTGCTCTTGGGCATATCGAGCTACTTTTGTCATGGGCTCTTCCTTATGCGGGCTGGGTCGATACCCCCCTTTGGGCTGATCTAATCGCTGGCCCTGCACAAAAATTAATTAGGTCGTGAACTGGGCCTCTTAGCGGGCCGAGTTTGGATTGGACCCCAACAATAGCCCCTTTGGCTCGACGGGTCGTGCTTGGTGGGACCTGGCGAGTCGAATAAGATAGTCGTGCTTATGACGCCATGGTCTGGCGTGGTGTAAATATCCCAGATTACGGCCCTTCGGACTCCTCTATGGGGAGTCTGGAATAGTCGGGGTGTTTGTCGACACCTCCCGACTCTGAGGACCAGTTCCTCTGTGGGTGGTCCTCACCCGTTCAGCCCCGGGAAGCTGCTGCGGGTGCCGTGGTCGCGGGCCCGAAACTGCGGTGTTATGTTGGGACAGTTCGGGTTCTATCCCATTTTTTTATTATGGCCTTCCGGTGAGCCCCAGCGAACTCAAAAAAGTTTACAACACGGGGTCTTGTTATGAGAAATGACATTCAGTGTGTCGCTTATATTAAAGTTTCGAGCCCCTGGATCCACATCCGATCGGGCCATTTTTATAGGGCTACTTTTGTCGAACTACTTTTATCGAACTACTTTAGTGGCGTTGTTGATTTAAATTTTGGGCAGCAAAACCCAATGGCAGTTACGTGATTCTCGCAAAACCCGGGGGTAGTTTGGAGCAGTTGAAAGGGTGCGTAGTATAACCGTCGTTTTGGTTGGGGGGTTCTCACATTTCCCTATACACGTTTCTCTTCCCCTTTCTCTCTCGTCTCTGCGATTTCTGACAATCGATTGTTTTCCTCTAGTTCACCGTGCCGGCGACTATCAACCCCTGGTCCAGCGACTCATCTCGTAAGGTAGTCTCCTCCTTTTCTCTTTCTTCACTTCTACTTCTATTTCTTTCTTCTTCTTTTTTGGGTTTTGAGGTTTGCGACTCGCGCCTTAGGTGTATTCTAGGGTTTTCGACCTGTAGGGAAGAGAATGGGCTGGCCGGGGCTCATCATTTCCTTTCTTCTTATTTTCTTTTTAGGTTAACCTTTTCTTCAAGAATTTTGTTTATTGTGAGAGATGGGCTCCTCCGACTCCGATTCTCAGGACCGCGAGAGCTCTGATTCCAGGGGCGTGAACCCGACGCCGCCCTTTACCCTGTCCCCACCCAGGAGTGTCAACCCGATCAATTTTACCGGCCCAGACTGGAGTTTGATTATGCAAGGGCTCGAGAGAGAGGGCCCGAGCGGTGGTCAAGTGGTGATTGACTCGGATTCCAACTCTGCGGATAATAGGGTCTTGGCCGAAGCATTCCAGGGGATGGAGCGCCCATTACTGGAGGCGAGGCCAGTGGGTCTGGACGGGCTGCTGAGGGGACGGTTCCAGAGCTTGAAGTGGTGGGGGATTACGTTCTCCCTGCGAATTGGCGATCCCACAGGGTGCTGGGAGCGGTGTCGACAGTCACTCAAGACACCATATCGGCCCTAGCGGAGGTTGTACCGATCAAGGACATGAGATACCGCATCCCGAGAGCAGAGAACTGGAGTTTTGATCCTCCTGTCAATTGTGTGTCCTTCTACACTGCCGCTATGGACAATGGAGTCGGGCTTCCAATCCACCCCTTCTTTGCGGAAGTGCTCGCCTCGTACAACATTTCCCCTTTCCAGCTTGCTCCGAACTGCTGGTGTCACCTGGTCGGGGTCCTCCTGGTGTGGATGGACCTAGGGTTAGGGCTTGATAAGTTCATTATTTCACTCACTTATCTATATTATTTTTATATTATTTTATGTATTTTTATTAAGTTTATATATATATTTTATGCATGATGTCAATATTAGGTGGTTTTAGGTGTGTTTTGATGTTTATGCATGTTTTTAGGCCTAAACTCATGAGAAAACCGTTCTGAAAGCAGTGACGTGTAAGAGTAGCAGTGAAGAGTTTTTCCACAAGAGGAATTCGGGCTATTGGTGCATGAAAATGGATGATGCTTTGAGTTAGCTCTCCAACGCAACTGGAATCGGGTCAATCGGAGTTCGGGAGAGGAATTTATGGCCAAAACCGTGAGACCGCGCAGAAGGGGCGAGAAGCTGCGTCGACAGACGCCAATCAGCATCTATCGACGGCAATTTGGAAGCCACGTCGATCGACGGGGATGCCTCGTCGATCGATGCGGACCTCCTGGCGCGGGAAATTGGCTGAATTCGAGATTTTTCATATCTTTAGCCCTAGATTTGATTTGATACACCTCCACCTCTATATATAACTTTGTAAATTCGATTTTTCAGAACCCCCCACTCATTCCCAATCGTGATTCATTCTAGATTTCAGATTTTGAGAGATTCCAAGAGTTTTTAGAGTTTTATGTTTGAAGACAAGTTCCTGCGGGAAGATTTTCGGATTCCAGTTTTTATGCAATTCAGGTTGTATTTTTCTATGATGAATATTACCGTGAATATGTGTAACTAAATCCTTTCTCAGATTCTAGGGTTTCGAACTATCAATGAATGCTTGTTGTGATTAATTGAATTATTTTCCCCTTCCCTTCGTAGTTTGTGAAATCTGTGCTTATTCATAATCCTGATTTGTTGGCCACATCTTAGGATTATCTAGTTGATTACTTGAGACGTAACTGTGATAGTTTTCAATCGAAAGAGATTTTCACAATATAATCTGATTTCTTGTCGTAACTGAACGAGATTGATTGTAGGAATAAATCTGTAGATCTTTGGAGATAGTTAATTTATCTTGAGACCGAGCGGAGATAGGTAATTAATTAATCTACTTTACGAATTGTCCAACAAAGAAGTTCGTAATACTTTTCTGATGTTTCACTACGAAGAGGAATTAAAATTGGGAATTAATCGATTCATTCATACATGTCATACTTGATAGGTAGATATCCCTGGAATCTGTGCTTCTCTTATTTGAATCTAAAAGCTTTTTAATTCCCTGTTTAATTTTCATTAGCAAGTATTACAATTTTCAAAACAACCAAAACTTTTTAATTGCTTTTCCTAACCAGTATTTTAAGATCGTCTGATTTAGTATTTAGGATTTTTCGTTGCTTCATTCCCCTGGATCGATAACCTTAGGGTTTACAAATTTATTTGCCACTATTTCTATAATTAATCTGTAGAAATTACAGTGATCAAATTGGCGCCGTTGCCGGGGAGTGAACAGAATTAATCTTACTATTAAATCTGTGATTGAAATACTGATTTAGGCTGTAATTTTCGTATTTTCTTTTAATTTCTCGTATTTTCGTAATTCTCGTCGATTGACGCTACATCCCGTCGATCGACGCAGTTGTTTTCCTCCTCGTCGATTGACGCCGTTTTCCTTTTTCAGAATTTCAGTTGTTTATTTCAGTTCGTTTCGTTTTATTTTCAGTTTTACCTCACTATATCCTTTGTTGTACAGGTAGTGCATGAGTACAAGAGCTAGAGGAAAGGACCCGCTTTATTACTATCCGGACATTGAAGCCACCTGCAGAAAGATCCGAAGGAATAAGCGTGCTCAGGAAAGCTCGAATAATCACACAATGGAAGATAACATACCACCGCCTCCACCAATGCTAACTGCAGAGGAGCAGGCTGTGCTTCTCCAAGAAGTCCAAGCTATGAGGGCGCAAATCCAACAGTACCATCTGGAAAGAGACCTCGAGAGGAACAATCCGAATGGAAGGGATCTTCGTCATAACCCACTGTTTGATGACAATCCTGGCTATGAAGAGGACGACAATCAGGACCCTCCAGAGGAATCTGACAATGAAGAAGAAGAGGAGGCCATGCAGAACCGGTATAAACCTCGGTTCAGGGAGACAGATTTCAAGATTGGCATCAATGCCAACAATTTTGAACTGAAGACCGGATTGGTGTAGATGGTGCAACAAAATCAATTCGGAGGAAGGGCGACTGAGGATCCTTATGCGCATTTGGATAAGTTCCTGATGCTCTGCAACACTGTCAAGATTGGAGGAGTCAGCAAGAGTGCCATCCGAATGCGTCTGTTCGCATTCTCTCTGAGGGATAAGGCACAATCGTGGTTCACTGCACTGGACAAGGAGAGCATAAGCACATGGACTGAATTGAGGAATGAGTTTCTAGAGAACTTCTTCCCTCCGAATGTCATCAGGCAGAGAAGGAAAGAAATCATCAGGTTCGCTCAAAGACCCGATGAAAGCTTCAGTGAGACGTGGGATCGATTCAAAGAGCTGCTGAGATCATGCCCCGGACATGGTTTTCCGCCAGGAGAACAGGCAGAAGCTTTTTACGAAGGACTCAATGAGAAGACCGTCAAGTTGGTGGACACCACACTGGGAGACACCATCATGACGAAAAGCGGAAAGAAGGCCATGGAATTCTTCCAAAAGATGGCCAACAACACTCAACGGTGGTCCTCAAGCCGAACTCGGCCTGTGATGGTGGTCGAGAAGGAGAAAGTTGCCGAACAATCTGATTTAGCAGCCGAGCTGAAAAAGTTAAGAGAAGATTTCGCTGCACTGAAGCAGGAGAAAATAGTTGCTGCAGTAGAGCCAGTGCAAGCTCCGTCTGAGGGGGAATGTTCCGCTGTAAATTTCATTCAAAGGGGCGGTTATCAAGACAACTACCGTGGAGGATATTAGCAGCACATCCAGCCCTACACTTTCAATCACGCGAGGAACCATCCTGGATTTTCCTACGCAAACCCCCAAGCAGCTGAGCAACCACCACCTGGGTTTGCAGTGCAAGGTGGAGAAGTGGTGGAGAAGAAGAAGCGCCAAATCTCGAGGAGATTTTGGCCAAGTTCATCGAAGGCTCTACTGATACTGTAGCCAAGCTAAAGCAAGAGATAGCTGGAGTAAAGACCAAGGTGGACAGAGTCGAGAAATACGTACAGATCATAGAGACTCAGATCATTCAGATTACCAAAGCCCTCGAAGCCCAGCAGAAACCCGGGCAATCGCCTAACAACACTCAGATGAACCCCAAGAACCAGAATCAGAGGAACCAAGTGAATGCCATCACTCTAAGAGGGGGAAAATCCTATGAAGGGCCAAGGCAAGCAGGGACAGACACCGCCGTTCCCGCAGCATTTTGTTAAAGCAAAGATGAACGAGAGGTATGCACGCTTCTTGGAGAACATGAAGAAGGTGCAAATCAACATTCCGCTGGTAGAAGCATTGCGTGAGATGCCCGGGTACATCAAGTTTCTGAAGGACTTGGTCTCTCAGAAAAGACCCTTCATGGAGCACGAGAGGGTCAACTTGTTCGATGAATGCAGCGCGATTATCCAAAAGAAGATGCCGCTGAAGAGAGAGGACCCGGGATCCTTCACGATCCCCTGCGTCATTGGAGGAGAGACCTTTGGGAAGGTCTTTTGCGATTCCGGCGCATCCGTAAACTTAATGCCGCTGTCAATCTTCAAGCGGTTGAAGATCGGAAGCATCAAGCCCACAACAATCTCACTTCAGATGGCCGATCGATCAATCACTTACCCGAAAGGCATCGTGGTAGACGTGTTGGTGAAGGTAAAAGATTTTATTATTCCAGCCGACTTTGTGGTGCTTGATATGGAGGAGGATCGAAACATTCCTCTGATCCTAGGAAGACCATTCCTGAAGACCGGAGGGGCATTGATCGACATTCGAGATGGCAAACTGACGTTCCGAGTTAATGATGAGTCGGTCACCTTCCCCATATACAAAGTAGTGCAGAAGCGTAGTGAAGGGAGCTACCAGGAGGAGTGCCACATGATCAAATGTTCAAATCGGTGATTTCCTCTCCCTTTCCTTCTCTTAAAACTGATCCGGACTATCTGGAGAACCGCTTACTGCACTCTTTGTTTTTGTCTTCAGATCTGGATAAGGCGGACGATGAGCTCGTGGATTGGGTGATGAAGCTGGATGTATCCGAGGGGATAACACATGAAAAAGAGAACAAACAGAAGCGGTTGTCAAGCCGATGCAGCCAGAAAAAGAAAAGAAAACGTGGAAATACCTTCACATCGATCGATGCACGACGGAAGACAGAGATGGAGTTTTCATCAGCAGAAGCAGAGCGACGTAGAAAAAGGATTGCGGCAGTTTCACCAATGTCAACCGATGCAAATCGGGGAAAGCTGCAATCTAACTCTGATCCGCTGGTCCTGGAACTAAAGATGCTTCCGGCACACCTCAGGTATGGCAAGTTGAAAAAATTACTACGAGTTCTACGGAAGTACAAGTCCGCCATTGGGGGGACATTGAAAGACACCAAGAAACGGGGGATGCCAGTTATCAAGAACAAAGATGGAAAGGAGGTCGCGAAAGAACCTGCCTGGACCCGACCTCCCTGATGATGATTGAAGACTCCGGGGGATAAAAAAGTTGATGTCTGAGATCAACTACCAGGTATCGTTCCCTCTTTTGTCTGATTTTCAAACTTATTCCACTCTTCGAGTTGGAAATAAGTTTGGGGGGATGTGGACAAGAGATGGAACGTCCTATCTTTTATTTATTCTGCTTTCTGTCTTTAAATTTTTCGTACCTTTTCTATTTTATGCTATTTTGTGGGGAAATTTTTGAGTTTTGAGATAACCTGAACGAGATTGTGAGATTAGAATTGATTGAGGGTTGAGTATTGAATTGATTGAGATTGTGGTTAGATGCCTATGAATGTAGAATACCGCATGATATGACTGATTTGACACTTATACTTGCATGCTGATTGAGCTGATTTGAAATTGACTGTGGAAGAAAATTTTTTGAATCCTTGTGTGAGAAATTTGAGCCTTTATTTCGTTTGATGTGAGATTCACATGTGTGTTTTGATTTCTCTAGAACTTGCCTATTTTCTGTGTTGAGATTGCATAGTGTGCACAAGTTGAGAAAATGATCTTAGGCCATCTTTGATAACCCAATATCCTAAACACTGTCCCTTCACAATAAAAATTTTCCCTAGTTAGCCACTTTGAGCCTTTACAATTTTTCTTTCCTTGTCTATGAGATAAAGAAAAGTATTGTCTCACTCGTGTCTTGAGTTGTGGTATATATGGGGTTGATTGGTGAATTCGTGATAAGATATGATAAATTAGTGGTGAAAAGATGTGTGAAAAAGAAGCTCAAAGAAATAATTAGAATTCTCATAAGCTCTCTGAAAAGAAAAGAATACAAAATTTATGTAAAGAGCATAAGAGATTCAAAATGAGCTAGAAAAAAAAGGGGGGGGGGGGATTTGTATTTGTTGATATATTTGAGGAGATGAGGTGGATGATGAATAGAAGGTGGTTTGGATTGATTAAGGAAGTACAACTTGATTGATTTTAGTCACTTGGCCATATTTCCCTACCTTTCACAAAAAGCCTACATTACAACCTAATGAAAGTCCTTTTTGATTCTAGACTTGTGTGCACATTCTAGCAGTGGAGATGTTAGAAAATTTGCAAGCCTATGGTAGAAATTTCTTCATACATGTTTTTGAGTGCTTTCATCTTTACCTTAAACACTTGAGAGTTGAGCGATACACTTCCTGTGAGTTCTTCCACGGTTGATGAATTTTCTGTCTCTTTCAAATTGCTTGTGGGTAGTGGATTCTTGGTTCTTGACTGTGATGAATCGTGTGAGGTATTGCACTTTAACCACTTGATCTTTTGATTTCTTTCGTGCCTATTGATTGAGGACAATCAAACGTTCAAGTTTGGGGGATTTGATAAGTTCATTATTTCACTCACTTATCTATATTATTTTTATATTATTTTATGTAGTTTTATTAAGTTTATATATATATTTTATGCATGATGTCAATATTAGGTGGTTTTAGGTGTGTTTTGATGTTTATGCAGGTTTTTAGGCCTAAACTCATGAGAAAACCGTTCCGAAAGCAGTGACGTGTAAGAGTAGCAGTGAAGAGTTTTTTCACAAGAAGAATTCGGGCTATTGGTGCATGGCAATGGATGATGCTTTGAGTTAGCTCTCCAACGCAACTGGAATCGGGTCAATCGGAGTTCGGGAGAGGAAGTTATGGCCAAAACCATGAGACCGCGCAGAAAGGGTGAGAAGCTGCGTCGATAGACGCCAATCAGCATCTACCGATTGTTCAAAATAATCGATTTATAATAGCGACTATGATTCTTGACTGTCGGGGGCTACTTATCGAGCTGTCTGAAGAGATGACGCGCCGACGCCCCCAAGTGCCTCTCGAGAAGGTGGCTAAAGCCCTCCGCAAAAAGAAGAGGGCGTGCGATAAGAAGGAGGCCCGTCGTCGGGCTGCGAACCCCTCCAAACACCCACATGTCGAGTCCAATCTATCCCCTCTACCTCCGGCCCCGCCGTTTTCTCCGCCACTCGCCAGGACTCCTCGCAGCGGGTCGATGACAGGGGGAAGGCCAAGGAGTCCGAACAACTCGAACATCACAAGCACCACCGCTCCAGGGAGCGTGAGTCGCGCCAGGATGACCGGAGTAGGGCCGTTGTAACTACTACGGCCTCTCTGGATGCTCTCGTGGACCCCTTCCTAGTTTGTGCGCGGTAGCTTCTGCAAAATCCGTCCTCCGTGAGCCAGTCGGGGAGTGCTCTTGTGCGTCTGGCGTGCTACAAGCTCCGCCAGCTTCAGGTACAGCTGGGAATATCTTCTATCTTTCTGGATTGCTCAATCTAATCCATTCTGTTTTCGCAGGCCCAAGTGGAGCTCGACTCCATCCACCGAGAGCTCACTATTTTTGGGGACAAGTGTGCCGAGGAGGTCTACCAGCTTCGCAAGGAGTCAGACTCTTCTAAGAAGCTAGTGGATGTCCTGAACGGTAAGCTCGATGCGGCGGATGAGAGGGTCACTGCGGCGGAGGAGAAAGCGGAGGCGGCCCGACGAGAGGCCGAGGCTAGCCAGACGGAGCTGGACACCTAGCGGAGGAAGGCCGCGGAGGCACACTCCTCTCTCTTGATACTCGGCTCAAGACCCAATGCGAGAGCTACACGACCAAGGTCAGGAAGTATGAGGATTAGATTGCTCTGATGCAGACAAGCGAGGACCTGGATATCGGTGTGCTTATCACTTCCCCCCTTCGTCGAGACATACGAGGTATTTTATGACTTTTTTCTACCGTTGCTACTTTAACTTCACTTTTTCCTGCGTTCTGTCTAACCTCTTAGTAGACTCTCGCCGAACAGGTTGAGAGTGAGGCCCGGGAGAGAATTGCTGGTAAGTTCCCGGACCTCGACCTTAGCATCCTCAACGAGCCTGAGGCGGAGGGGAATGATGAGAAGGACGGGGAGCAGGATAGGGATAAGGAGCAGTCCGAGCAGCAGCGCAATGAACAAGAGCTCCTTGCTCGGCAGTCCGAGCATTAGAAGTAGCTTGAGGACTCCTCTCACACGGAGCAGGGGGACGACGCCGGTTCGAAGCTGGATGACTCTACATCTGGCCCGACCCCTAACCTGAATGCAAGCTCCGGCCCAACTCCTGACCCGAACGCCGCCGCCTGATTGTTCCGCCTTACCCCTGGATTCTTGAGTTGCTTTTTGTAAAATAAAACAATTTACTGCTTTCTCTGAATGTTTTTCTTTTCTTGCTCGACCTTAATCGGGCTTCCTTTTTGATGACGATCTTTGCATGAATTCTTCTTTTTCGATGTGCACTGCCTTCTTTAATTCTGCAAGTTGATGCTATTTTTGTCTCTTTAATATTGTTGTTGGATTAATTTACATGATAAGATCGTTTGCGAATTGCAAAGAACAACGTGTAGTGAGGATGGCATTGCCCCTCCGATGCTTAAGTTAGTACTAGATTATACAAGTGATAAAAGATAAGATAGAGGGTAATTATTTGGGAGGTCACACGAACTCCGCTTAGAACTGGAAGATAGTCACGAGGAGTCTGGGCGACGCCACGATGCTTAAGTTAGTAATTTGTTTGATAGAAGGAAATAGAAAGTAGGTTGAGTTAAAGAGGGAGTGTATCTGTGAGATCGACGAGTTCAATCTCAATTCTAAAAGTAGTATTTCTTCAAGTGCTTTACGTTCCAGCTGTTCGAGATATCCCTTCCGTCGTGTTCTTCTAGGTGGTAGGCACCTTGCCCTACTACCTTAGTGACTTTATATGGTCCTTCCCATGTTGGCGCGAGCTTTCCTCGGCTTTTGTCTTTTGTGTTCTCAAAGACTCTTCTAAGTACCCAATCCCCTTCTTTGAAAGTTCGCATGTGTAGCTTTTTGTTGAAGAACCTTTCGATCTGCTTTCTTCTTTGGGCCATATTGAGCAGGGCCTGGTCTCTCTGCTAGTCGATTAGTTCTAGGTTCTTATGCAGTTTATCATTGTTTGCTCCTTCCTCGCATGTCTGTATGCGTAAACTTCCAGCCCTTACTTCTGTCGGGATAACGACCTCTTCACCTTACGCAAGGGCGAATGGTGAGCTCCCCGTCGACGTCCTAGGAGTGGTTCGATAAGCCTAGAGGACTCCGGGCAGCTCTTCTACCCACTTTGATTTATGACCATCGAGTCGCTTATTCATCGTGGCCATGATTGTTTTGTTAGTTGACTTTACCTGACCGTTTGCTTCGGGGTATCTCAGCGTGGAGAAGACGAGTTTGATGTTGTATTGGTCGCAGAACTCCTGCACTTTTCATCCTGTGAACTGCGTGTCGTTGTCTGTCCGGATCTCTTTTGGTACTCCGAACCTACACAGGATGTGTGACCACAAGAACTTGATCACTTCTCGCTCCCTGACGTTGGGGAACGCCTCAACTTCAACCCAATTCGTGAAGTAGTCGGTCGCCACGAGGAGATATTCCTTCTGCCCGACCCCCTTTGGGAGCTTTCCTACTATATCCATCCCCCAAGCCATGAAGGGCCAGGCCGCGACCGTGGCGTGGAGTGGTTCTACGTGGCTTTGAGTCATTACCTCGAATCGTTGGCATGCCTTGCAACTGTGGACATATTTCTTTGCATCTTTTCGAAGCGTGGGCCAGTAGAAGCTTGCGGATATGACTTTGTGAGCCAATGGCCAAGCCCCTTGGTGGCTTCCGCAATTGCCCTCATGTATTTCCATGAGGACCACCTGTCCTGCAACGGCTTCGAGGCACTTAAGTAATGGTCCTTCAACAGGCCGCCTGTACAATTCGCCGTCGTAGACCGTGTATTTTGCTACAGCCCTTGATAATCGATTCGCCTCTATCCGGTCTTCAGGTAGGATGTCGTCAGTAATGTACTTTTGGATCGGCTCGATCCAGGATTCTTCGATTGATATTTCTTGGATTTCCGCAGCCTTCTGCTGTGCTGCGGGCTCTTCGACCCACGTTATTGGGATAGGTTTGCTCTACTTTGCCCGCTTTGATGAGGCCATATTAGCTAGCGCATCGGCCTCTGTGTTCTCTTCCCTTGCGATGTGTTTTATTTCACATTCGTCGAACTCCTTTCGGACTGCCTGGGCCATCTCGTGGTATTTCAACAGCCTTGGCTCCTTAACTTGGTAGTGGTCTTCCATATGCATGACTACCAATTGGGAATCCCCCTGTACCTGGAGGTGGCGAGCCACCAGCTCTTTCGCGAGCTGCATTCCCTTGATCAGTGCCTCGTATTCAGCCTCATTATTCGTCGCTTCAAAATTTAGCCTAATGGCTCTTTCAAATAACTCCCCCAGGGGCTTTGCAGCCTTACTCCTGCGCCATTGTCGTGCATGTTGCTGGCTCTGTCGACCTGGAGTATCCAGGGCTCTTTTGTTACCTCTCTGACTTCTAGGTGTGCTATCTCTTTTTCTGCGTCTAGCTGGAGCTCGGCCATGAACTCCGCTATGAAGTTCGTCAGTACTTGGGGTTTTATTGTCGCGCGGCTCGAACTCCAGCCCATAGCCGCCGATCATTATCGCCCACTTTAGTAACCTATCAAATAAGCAAGGTTTCGAAAATACAGTTCTCAGGGGGTAGGATGTTACTACCTTTATCGGGCATGCTTCGAAGTAGGGCCGCAACTTCCTTGAGGCTATGATTAAAGCTAGGGCAAGCTTCTCCAGCGCGGTATACCTGGTCTTTGCATCGAGCAGCGGCTTGCTTGCATAATGCACTGGATGTTGTTTTCCGGCGCTTTCTCGGACTAGTACTTCCCCAAGCGCGTGTTCGGAAATGGATAGGTATAGCAGCAACAATTCTTCCTGTTCGGGCTTTGACAAAAGCCGCGGGCTCGCTAGATACTCTTTTAGCTGCTCGAGTGATCTCGCGCATTCGTCTGTCCACTCAAACTTTTTCACCTTTCGGAGGACCTAGAAAAACTCATGAGTTCTATCGGAGTACCTTGTGATGAATCGGCTCAAGGCCGTGAGTCTCCCTGTCAGCTTCTGGACCTCTTTTAGGTTCCGGGGATGCGCGATGTTCTGGACCGCCCTTATTTGGGTAGGATCTGCCTCTATGCCTTGCCCGGTAACGATGTGCCCTAGGTATTTCCCTGAGGCGACCCCAAAGGTACACTTTGCGGGGTTCAGCTTCATGTTGTATTTATTCAGTATTTTGAAAGCTTGCCTCAAGTGGAGCACATGGTCTTTTGAGTTCTTCGACTTCACTAACATGTCATCGATGTACACTTCCATTGTTTTCCTACGAGCAGCGCGAACATCTTGTTGACGAGCCTCTGATACGTTGATCCGATATTCTTTAGCCCGAACGGCATTACTTTGTAGCAGTAGATGCCTTTACTGGTCATCAAGGCGGTATTTTCTTGATTGTCGGGGTGCATCTAGATCTGATTATACCCCGAGAAAGCATCCATAAAGCTCTGCAGGTCATGCCCCGCAGTTGCGTTGACAATGCAGTCGATGTGGAGAAGTGGGTACGGATCCTTCGAACACGCTTTGTTGAGCTCGGTGTAGTCCACGCACACCCTGTTCTTGCCATTCTTCTTTTTGACTACCATGACGTTGGCGAGCCACGTCGGGTACTTCACCTCTCTCACCGATCCAATTTCCAGCAGCTTTTGGATCTCTTCGTTTATTTCCTCGTTCTTTTCCAATGGAAACTATCTCCATCGTTGCTGCACCGATTTACGGTTCGGATCTACTTGTAGCCGATGCGTCATGATTTACGGGTCAATTCCCACCATATCTTTGTGTGACCAGGCGAATACAGCCCGCTCAGCTGCTAGGATCGCAACCAATTGAGTGCGGACTTCGGGATCCAGCCCGGCCCCAATGTTTATTTTCTTGCCCGGGTTTTGGGATCCAGCTCCACCTCCTCAGTTTCCTCGGACTCCCCTGGTACGGGCAGGGATTCACTCCTAGCAAAGTGTTGTTGCGTACATACGGCTTTAAAGCTTGCATGGTAGCACTCCTTTGCCACGTTCTGTTCGCCTCAGATGGTGCATATACCCCTTGGGGTTGGAAATTTAATGACCTGGTGGAAAGTGGAAGGTACGACCCTGAGCTGGTGCAGCCAGGGCCGTTTCAATAGGGCGTTGTAGGCACTGGGTGCGTCTATTACCATGAACGAGACATCATTATGTGCCCCTCCGCAGTAGGTTGGTAGCACAATCGTCCCTAGTTTCATTTGTATCCGTCGTTGAATCCAATCAACAACATCTGATTTCGGACTATTTTGTCTTCCGGGAGCTTCATCTCCGTGAGTGCGTGTAGGAATAAAATGTTGGCGGAGCACCCATTGTCTACCAAAATCCTCTTTACGAGGTAGTTTGAAATGAGCATCGATATCACTAGGGTGTCATCATGTGGGTGACTCAGCCCCGGCGCTTCATCACTCGTGAATTTGATTGGCGCGTGCTCCGGGTTCTTACAGGGTGATATCGCTTCTTTGCGCGTGAGCCTCCTGGCCTTTTTTGCGGTTGGTCGGATTATGCTACTGATCTCGGACCCTCTGGTGATGCAGTTGATGGTGCGGACTAGTATGAGGGATTTTGGGACATCCTCCTTTGTGGGTCGCTTTTTCTCGGATTGCTTCTCTCTGCTCCAGGTCCTCTTTCCCCGGTCCGACAAATATTCCTTCAGAAGTCCTTTCTTTAGCAGCTCCACCACTTCAAGCAGGAGTGCCCGACAGTCCGCAGTGGTGTGCCCATGACCATTGTGAAACTCACAAAATTTCTAGATGTCGTGTGACGCCGGGTCGGCCTTCATCTTTTATGGCCATCTTACTTTCTCTGGCATGCATCGGAGCACATTTTGGACTAGGTTGGCCGGGTCGATTGACAACGTGTATTCAGGTACGTATGGGCCCAGGGTGTTGACCTGTGGGGGCCTGTTGTATGGATGAGTCCGAGGAGGACGTCTGTCTCGTGCTTCGCGGCGACCTTCTTCTCTGACGGATGGCCTCCCGCTGCTTTTGCGTGCGCGGCGGTAGGGTTCATCTTCCTCCCACTTAATTAACACCCAAGCTCGGTTCAACGCATCATCCATTGTTTGACACGGATAAATGGATAGCTCTCTGTAGAGGTCCGAGTCCAGGTCCAAACACTTGGTGAAAGCGCGCATAGCGGTGCCGTTCGGGCAATTCGACACCACGATCAATTCCCTATTGAAGCGTGACAAGTAATCCCTCAGAGGCTCGCCTGGCCTCTGGATGATGGTATAGAGGTCGTCGGGGTGCTTGTCCAATCTTCGGCTGCTAGAATACTGCCTCCGAAAGAGTTGATGTAGTTCGGCGAATGTTGAAATTGAACTCCGTGGTAAATTTATGAACCACTGGAGCGTCGGCCCTGTCAGACTCGACTCAAAGCTCTTGCACATGCATGCTTCTCGTTGCACGCTCGGTATCGCTAGTGCTAACATCTTTTGCCAGTACATGGCTATGTGGTTCTCCAGGTCAGTTGTCCCATCGTAGAGGACAAACTAGGCGGAGTGAAGCGATTGGGGAGTTCGGCATCGGCTATCTCCGGAGAGAAAGGGGACTCTACATAACTTTCATGCGGTATGGTCCACTCCGGAGGGGGCAGGGTTGGAATCCTGGCGATGAGCGACTCGAAGTAACTGAGCCTCTGCTCAAAAAGATGCTCAATTTGTGTGAGAGCTTGCCGGTCGGATGTTCCCCCTGTACTCTTTGGTTTGGTGGAGCATTCGGAGTCCGCACCTGGTTCCCGTCGCCAGCCCGATTAAATTTGGCTTCGAGGTTTCGTGTTGCGGTCCTATCAATGCTTCTGGGCTCCTCGACAATGGGGCGCGCATTGACTTGGTGTTGTAGCCTTCTGTTCTCCCTTTCAAAGAGCTCATATCTCACTGCTATATCTTCTAACCGTGCGTCCATCATCTCTATGGCTGTCCGGGCACTTTCGACTTGACTCACCAATCTTGATACATGGGGATCCGATAGGACTGAAAGAGATGGCGGCAGAAATGCCAACTCATTGAGAGGGGTGGCGTTGAATGCCCTCATGAGTTCATTCACCGTGTCGTCCGGGTTGGGCGGCTGTGGAGCACAACGCCCGCCTGTTGCGGGTTGCCACCGTCCGACTTCTGCTGTCGCTCCACGGCCCGCACCAGGATTGACTCCTCAAACTCGTCCAGCCTTCGAAGCGGCCCTTCCTTCACTTTTACCACCCATGTGTTGTTCGGATCATCCGCCATTTCCTGCAAGTAAAACTACTGCAGATTTGTTCCAGAGGCCCCACGGTGGGCGCCAAATTGTTGAGGGTTAAATCGTACTAAATACGGAGCCCCGGGAACTTTACGAAATAACATGCAGGACAATAGCGATATAAATGAAAAGAATTAGTATGAGACAATTCAAACCGGAGTTCGTCGTCTCGATTTACCAAATTGAGGAACAAGTCTAGACTTCTTGAGTGAAATCAATACACCATCAGAGTTATCTAACCACTAGTATATATGTAAGTAAAGATTTTTTCTCTCTTTTTTTTAGATGCCGCAAATCGGCGTACATAGGGAGTATTTATCGGGGTAGGCTACATAGGGCTCGATTTAGGGTTTCTGTGAGCCTCGCCAAGCCGTTAGGGGACGTCTTCCGGGAATATCGGGGCAGTTAGGCCTTGGAGCAGTTGAGCCTTCCGAGGATCCCGCGAGCTCGTCGTTATCTATACGTTGTTCCTTTTTTACTGTTGGGTGACTTTTCGAGCAGCTCGACGCGCGCTTGTCGTAGTTCCTCCCCGACAACCAGACTGCCTTCTATTGCAATCAGACTCCTCTTGGGCATATCGAGATGCTTTTGTCATGGACTCTTCCTTATGCGGGCTGGGCCGATACCCCCCTTTGGGCTGATCTAATCGCTGGCCCTGCACATAAATCAATTGGGCCGTGAAGTGGGCCTCTTAGCGGGTCGAGTTCGGATCGAACCCCAACAGTCTGCAAACTATAAAAATTTGGACAAGGATCCTCTACTGTGTTTAAAACATAACACTACATGCTGTGCAAGTTTTTATCACACATTTTTTTATAGATCACTTAAATTATTTTTTATTCATTGTGAGGAACAACACATGGTACTATGTTTAAAACACAAGCGGATCTTTTTCCTAAAAGATACTAAAATTTTAGACAAACCATGTACGTTAACGTGACATATTTAATCTATGAGTAACGCCGCAATATTTTTAAAAATATAATAACAAAATGGGATGTCAACAGTGAAAACTAAACCTAACAATATTATAAGATCATCAACATTAAGTAGTACTCCATCAAATATTCTAAGATCATCAAAATTATCAAATATTTCATCAAGTAGTATCATAAAATGATTTATTAAGTGGTAGTGTCTAGTAGATTGTACGCTCATCAAATGTTTTGTCAATAATATATACGTGCATAACATAACTAAGATAAAAATAAGATATTCTTCATGAGAATCCCAATGAGAAAATCCCAACTTTAATTTTAAATGTAGGAGTAGAACAAATGAGGTTATCGACAAGGATAGCCGGATAGGCATAGTATTTGAAATTTTAATTAGTTTTGATGTGTTAAAATAATGTATCGACAATTGTGATGTATAGAACAGGGGAGATAGGACTAATAAGTTATAGTTGTTCAAAATTTATAACCTTGTATAGGTTATTGAGTTTTAATAGATTATTAATCAACTCGTGAGTTGCAGCGAAGACTATTCGGAGACTATCACAAACTGACTACCAGCCAGTCACAGAGATATTAGTTGGGTAAGAGACTCAACTAATCAACTACGAATCAAGACAAGGCATAAAATGCAAAAGTATTTGGAAACCAAAAAAAAAAAACTAGTCAGCTAAATAAAGACAAGAGATTGACACAAGATACCTTGGACTTACTTGGAACTCATTCCGACCAAAAGCAACAGAAAGTATGTCGATAGTACGTCATTATACATAAAGGTCTCAAATAAAAAATGGGTGCTCAACTACCCAACGGCTAGTATTTGAATCAGATTTCAAAAGTCTCCCCATGCCTATAAATACACAGAAGATCGATAGAGCTAAGACTACCGATACTTTGAACATTCAAGCATTCTAAATGATTAATTCTCTCTCTCTCTCTCTCTCTCACAACCATATTTTACACGAGACTCCAAGTTTCAAACTTGAGACCCCAGGAGCTCACGATCTTTCCAAAATACTGAATTCGAGAACGCTTCTGTTCATTTTCAGAAGCCAAATCACTTAAACCCGATTCTAAGTTCTGTGAGGAGCTCAAACTCACACTTATTTAGCTCTAACGTTGTTTCGTTTTGTTTATTGGGAGTTTGGAGTTAGTCAGAGAGCGTAGCAACATCGTGTTCATGGTAAAGTTCAACGCTTGAAGCTTCTCGGAACCTGGAAGGCATAGGAGCTTCCCGCGATTGAAAGAGTTCAATTTTACAAGTTGTTGTAATTTTCTCTAGTGGATTTCCAATCAAACTGATTAAATAGTAGACTTATGATCTTTTTGACATCCGAATCACTTTAATATGCTATGTCGTTATCTTTCAAGCATGTCTATCTTGTTTTAAACTCAATAACTGACTAAGTTGTTGAAGTGAATCGGCTAACTTGAGAAACTCAACAAACTAATCAGTTTTCTGAGAACCAACTAACTTACGAACTAGTCAGTTGAGGCCGATCACATTAAGATTTTCACTATCTGTTAAACTTTGATAAATTTGAGACCAGCACATAACCTATTATATGTCAGCTTGGCTCAATTTATTTATTAAAATGGTTAGGCTCAGGTATTTTATAAATCATATTTGGTAAAATAGACAAAGACCCAGGATTTTAAGACGAGATTAACAAGTCTAACAAACTGACTCATTTAAATAATAATATATTATATAAATTATTAATTATATTTAAAAACTTAATAATATATTTATGATTTAAATAGGAACATTTATTAAAATATTAAATAGGCCTTAAATATGCAAAAAAAAAAAAAAAACTCAGCCTACAATCATTTAAAAATGTCAGACGTAAACCTATACAAAAATTTATAATAATTAATAGATTAAGCTTAGATTTATTAGAATATCATCTATATGGTCATCTAAAAAACAAAATACAATATAAAAAATGAAAAATACTTCAAGATACCAAAGTCGGCAGGCTAATCAATAGTTGCCCACTCTATTTCCATTTGCGCACAAACATGACATCCTATAATTGTGTCACTTCTTTGAAATTTTGTTTAAATTTTATATATTTTAAATTATATATATATATATATTATATCAAAACTTATAAAAAAGAAATTTTATAGATGGAGTTTAGTATTGCTTACTACAGTTTCACACTATAAAAAACAATTTTCTAATTACCATGTATTCTTAATCAACTAAAGTATTCAAATTAATTTCAAAACTCACAATGGTCTATTTCTCAAAATTCTCCAACTTTTTTTTAGTGTACAACATTTATTTATTATAATTACAAATATAAATTTTAAAAATATTTTTATATTATATTGAAGAAGATAAAAAGTAATATTTTATTTAAAAAGTAAAATTGAATTGGATCATTGATGGAAAATATATTAGATTTGGTTCTGTGTTATTTGTATAAATAAAAAAGAATTAGATATTTTATTATATGATTGAATCATTGATAAAAATAATTTAAATTTATAGCAGACCTATCAATTAAAAATTTAGCTCGGACCTTACTTATTTTCACGACATAAGACTTAGCCTTGTAGATGATGTATTGGAGGAATGAAACTTTAGCCTACTTGTATAGTTAATAGTTGACTTGAAAGTTCTCAAATTTATTGTATAATTGTCGGGGCCAAGGCTTAATTGGACATGTTCAGATCCATTAAAGAAGTCCAAGACTAGGCCCAAGTTCCTAGATTGGCTCCAAACGCAGAGCTGAAAGCACCTGCGCAGCTTCTCCGATTAGTCTCAAGCAGGAGCATGGCATAGCAGAAGAAGCAAGTCAGAAGGAGAACCTCCTCAAGGAGGTCGTCAAGTGCACTTACTCAAAGGAAGTCATCCAGAGGAAGTCTCCACATAAGGTCGCTGCTGGCGGATAAGCACCAGCAGTTGCGAGAAAGGCGTCATCAGTTGCATCAACTCCTATTTTCACGGGAATGGTTCAAACAACTCCTAAAATCATGGAAAACCTAGGAGCTAGGTTTTATGACGTTAGGGAACTTGTAACTGACCCCTATCACCTATAAATAAGGGGAGTCATCGTCATTTTACTATCTATTGACTCTGGTATTCATAAGGCTCACTTTGACTTAGCTGAAACTCTGTTGCGCAACTACTCGACTAGCTACAGTGCGTTGTGTGCCTGCTTTTTCTTGCTGTTGAACGATATTTGTCCTCATTCACGACTCAATCATTTGTTTATTATTGCTTTCTTTTGTTTTCACTTTACTTCGTTGTCTCTACGATGTTATTTCCGAATACTTCATATTATTTCTTGCTATTATTCCATAATATTTCTTGGGTCCGTATTCGTACAAAATCGAACCTTAACAAAAACTAAATATCATCATTAAAATAAACTCATGGCGTATTTTGGTTCAAGAGTTTGCAAATATTAAAAAAAAAAAAAGTGTTGGAATTAGAAGATTAATCAACTTGATTGCCTATCATAGATAAAAAGGAAACAGAGATCAATTAGTGGAATCAAGGAGATCCTAGATTGTTGTCTTTCCTTTATTAGCTTTCATAATCCTCTATATAATCTGTAATAGTGTAGCTTTGAAAGATATTACAAAATGAGCCTTCTTAGCCTATTATCTTCTTAGCAGGGAAGATACCCAGGGCTCCGAAACCACATCAACGCCCTACACAATTAACCATCCCAAACCCAGAACCAGTCATATATAAGCAGATTTCAACTCTTTTGATCCCTGTAAAACCAAACCATGTCAGAAATAATACCAAGCCAAAATCAACAGGATCTTTCGATCCAAATCGCAAACCTGGTTAAACAGACCGAGAACATCACTCTTGGGTTCAAACTCGATGATCATAACTACCCCCTTTGGGCTCAATTAAGGCGAGTCGCTGACGACGGTGAAATACAACACTATCTTCACGTTAAATTTTATCAATCCGAGTACTTTTCAATTCGCTCAAGTGAAAACCATTTACTTGTTTGAAGGTTCAAATAGCTAGGCAAATAATAGTCGTTGGTAATTGTTTAACTAGGAAAAATAGAATATAAATCAAGCATACAAGTAACAAAGCAATAACCAAACATGTGTAATTAAACTTCTCAAGCCAAAACAATTGAGTAACTTGTTTAGGTAGATCAAAATCTCAAGTTCAACAATAAGAAGATAGTGAGTGTTGATTGAATTTCTATTGTTCCAAGTTGAATCAAACTATGTTGTAAACCAAGTTTAATCCCTAGGAGGTTGAGCAATCGACCCTACATTCGCTAGCCCCTTGCTACAGTGAGCTAACGGTAGATGACACTAGGAATTGCAAACAACTACGTTATTAACCCCTAGATCACTCCCAATCGACCGTCAATTATTTCCCTACGACCTAGCCCCGCACGGGGATTGGAACTAAAATCGTAAGAATATACACTTTTCACGACGATTCCGCCCGCGTGTTGGCTGCAGCGTTCACATCAACTACCTCAAAAGCTGGCTATTACCTACACCTAAGAGGTAAGGAATAAGCTCAAGTGCAATTCATTCCCTCAAAGGAAAGTAAACAAGCAAATTTGATATCAACTCATCTCAATACCCATTCTACAACACTCACATAAGAATTTAGTTCTTCATACCTTGAATTGAGTACAAATCAATAAGAGAAATGAGAGAATCCATTACAAAATAGCAAGGTCTAAGTAAGATCTTTTTTTATTGCCTTCCTTGGACTCAATCTACCTTCCTTCCTAGATCTTCACCAAGTTGGAATTTGGCTTGAATCTCCTTGAATAAGGATGGGGAATGGTTTGGAGATGAATCTAGAGAGAACTCTCACGACGGTTATTTGAGATCTGACCAAAAGTTCTTTTAAAATGCAAAAACCCCCCTTTTATAGACGAGCTCCCAGGGCCTTGGATCGCTCGAGCCACCCATGGCTCGCCCGAGCCATGCTAGAAACCGTAGGAAGCTGAAAATTCCTGATCTGGCTTGCCCGGGCCAACCTCGCTCGACCGAGCCTGCTCTCTATCAGCTTGGCTCAGTCTAGCCTGCAGAGCTCGGCCGAGCGAGCCCTCTGTCCGGCTTGGCTCGGCCGAGCCTGCTTCGCTCGGCTGGGCGGCTCCTCCGAACTCCAAAACTCCTCCTTTTGCTCCGCTTGGGCGAGCGTACTTCCTTTTAACCTTCAGCTTGGGCGATTTACCTCCAAAACTCACCCAAATGTGTTGATTTATGCTCAAAACACGTCTTACAACATTCAAAACACAAAAATACGAAAAGACGACAAAAGAATAACAAAAACATATGATATGAGGGTAAAATGGACGCAAACATGCACGCTCACACATCAAAATATAGGTCATTTTACACACATATCAGTCGCTATAGGGGGAAGGGAAAGCTACGACACATTACAGGAATCCACCACCACCAGCGTTGGATCACTCTGATTTTCCCCAACGGGAATAATGAGACCTTACGGTCTTCTCATGGTTAATCCAGAACATGGATAGCAAACTCATTCCAAGCTTTGCCCAACACTCTACAGCCAAAGAAATATGGGATAGTTTATCCATCACTTATGGAACCGGAGCCGACCCGCTGCAGATTTACGATCTAGAAACAAAGGCCAACAAAGTCAGTCAAGACGGCCGGAGTCTTGAAGACTACAGAAACCAACTCCAGAGTTAATGGCTAAACATAGATCGCCGGGAGCCAAACCCTTTAAACTGCTGTGAAAAGGGGATACAAAGGTATGCCCAGATCGTCGCACAACAACAACTATTTTAATTTTATTCGGGACTTGATCCAAAATAAGATGAAATCAGAAGAGATGTGCTTAAAGAGGGTCCATTTTCGAAGGCCGAAGCAGCATTTGCAAAAGTCCGGCGAGAGGCCGCCAGACTTCAAATAATGAAACCGGCAACTTCTAGCGAACCTTCGAATGGGGGCATAGGAAGTGGATTCGGGGCAAGAAACACTGGCAACACACCATCGCGATTTGGTGGAAATTGTCCAAATCAACGGAGCATGTCACGAAACCCTACCGACCGTGCCCATGTAGATCGCTCAAAATTGGTTTGTTCTCACTGCAAGATGAAGAAACATACACGTGAAGAATGCTTTCATCTTGTCAGATTCCCAGACTGGTGGGAGAATAAAAAAAACAAGGGCCAGCAAAGGCAAATCGACGGTCAGGATGACACACAAGGATGAACCAGAGTCCACCACCGCCGTGCAGACCATCGGCGAAATGGATATTGGCTTTGGAGGGTACATAAGTGGAAGTGGTGAAAAATGGGAAGATACAGCAGATGCAGGTAACGGGTTTGATTATAAACCAAACCCTAGAACCCCTTTATTTAAAGTACCTAGGGCTGAATTTCATAAAAAAATTATAAATGGATTTTTGATTGTGGGTCTTCAGATACAATGACGTTTGACAAAAACGACTTTCTTAGTTCATCAAAACCCATTCAAACTCATGTCCAAACTGCTAATGGTGAACTATCTAAAGTTAAAGGGGCCGAAGTAGTTGAAATTTCTCCTAATATCTGTTTATCTAACTGCTTATTTGTGCCCACCTTATCTCACAAACTTCTATCAATTAGTCATGTGACTAAAGAGTTGAACTGCTCCCTGATTATCATTCGGATTTTTTTTTTCTACAGGACATTCGAACGGGAGAGATCATTGGGCGTGGCACTGAGCGGAATGGACTGTACTACGTTGACGAGATTTCTCATAAAGGCACTGTAATGTTACCTCATGGTTCAAATGATCGAGCAGCATGGCTATGGCACAGAAGACTTGGACACCCTTCTACCGGTTACCTCAAAATTCTTTTTCCTGATCTTGTTAAACATAGCACCTTATCTTGTGAAACCTGCATTTTGGCAAAAAGCCATAGAAACTCTTTCCCGTTAAATAATACCCGTGTTGATTCTATCTTTTCTTTGATACATTCTGATGTTTGGGGTCCGCCTCCTATTGTGGGTGCTCATAAATTTTGATACTTTGTGATATTTGTTGATGACTGCACTAGGATGACCTGGATATATTTTTTAGAACAAAAATCTCAGGTGTATGAAAAATTTAGACACTTTCACACCATGATTCAAACACAATACCAGAAAAATATCCAGATCCTTCGTAGTGATAATGGAGGGGAATTTGTTAATACTCTCATGAAAAACTTCTGTCTAGAAAAAGGGATAATTCACCAAACCTCCTGCCCTTACACACCTGAACAAAACGGGGTAGTAGAGCGCAAGAATCGTATCCTCCTTGAGTTGACTCGGTCCATTATGATTGGATCCCAGGTTCCTGCTTCTTTTTGGCCCGAAGCAATTGCCACATCCGTTTACCTCTTAAACCGGGCCCCTACCAAAATCCTTAAACTCAAAACACCTCTTCATATGCTTTCCACTCATACTAAAATACCTTCTACTCTTACTCTTCAACCTCGGGTTTTTGGATGCACCGTATTTGTTCGTATTCCCAAACATGAACGAACTTAGTTATCACCATGCGCCGAAAAATGTGTTTTTCTAGGATACAGAATCAACTAGAAAGGGTACCACTGCTACAACCCTAAAACCAAACAAGTTCTTACCACTATACACTGCCATTTCTTGGAAATCGAGTACTTCTACCAACACCAACTTAGTAGTCAGGGGGAGAATTCTTATGACATACTAAGTTGGCTTCTCCTTCTTGATCCTTCTGAACCAGCTCCTGTCTCTGTTCCAGAAGCTTCCATCGATCTAGAAGCAACTAACATTACATCTGCTATACCGGAGCAGTCTTTCGAGGTGTACAACCAATCTCTGGTGCCATCTCCAATATCTCAATTGGACGACATGTACAAGGTAAGAAACTCTCACCCACTTGATTCTGTTGATTATGAGACTGATCAAATTATTTTAGCCCCGGATCCCAAGCAATATGTCCTACCTCCTAGGATAAATCGGGGCATTCTTCTGAGAAGATATTCACCCGAAAGGGAACAAAAGTTGAGTAAATACTCCATCAATTCTATCTCGGAGTGTACCATGACAGCGAGGGCAGCAAAATATCAAAAGGCTCTACTTACGGAGGATATTCTAAAGTCTGAAAAGGATGCTCTTTAGGACAAGCAATGGGTGAATGCGAAGAAGAAAGAAATGGAGGCTATAGATCACAACGAGACCTATGAGAAATGCAAGCTTCCAGCCGAAAAGAAACCTATCGGATGCAAATGGGTCTTCACAATTAAGAGGAAATCAGATGGATCCATTGAAAGATACAAGGCCCGTCTTGTGGCGAAAGGGTATACCCAAACCTACGGAGTCGACTATGAAGAGACATTCTCACCAGTTGCTAAGATGAACTCCGTAAGAGTTCTTCTATCTGTTGTTGCTAATAAAGATTGGCCGCTCCATCAGTTTGATGTTACAAATGTCTTCCTTCACAGAGAATTGCAAGAAGAGGTGTATATGGAGCCTCCTCCTTGTTCTTCACAGGGATTCCAGAAAAATGAAGTGTGCAGACTAAAGAAGACATTGTATGGACTGAAACAGTCTCCGAGAGCATGGTTCGGAAGATTTGCCGCTGCGATGAAGAAATATGGGTACAGACAAAGCAACTCAGATCACACTGTTTATCAAGAAGAATGGAGAGTTGGTTACATGTTTACTTATCTATGTTGATGATACGATCCTAACTGGAAATGATACCGAGGAAATTTCCAGCTTAAAAGGAAATTTGTTTTGGGAATTTGAGATGAAGGAATTGGGGAATCTGAAATACTTCCTTGGAATTGAGGTTCTTAGATATAAAAGAGGAATCTTCATATGCCAAAGGAAGTATACGCTAGACCTATTAGCTGAGACTGGGCTAGTCGACTGCAAACCTGCAGCCACTCCTATGACTGTTAATCATGGTCTTCAGATAGTATAAGGAGCAGAGTTAGCCGATAGAAGACAATATCAACGACTTGTGGGAAGACTGATCTATCTCTCCCATACCAGACCTGACATCTCCTATGTTGTCGGTATCGTCAGTCAATTTATGCATCAAACTCAGGCAGAGCATATGAAGGCGGCACTACGAATTGTGAGACTGAAAGGAACATTCAACTTTGGGGTGCTATTTCAGAAGTCAGGACACCTCGATATACTTGCCTACACAGATTCTGACTGGGCCGGAAATCTACTTGATTGTCGTTCTACAGCAGGATACTTTGCTCTTGTAGGGGCAATCTCGTCTCTTGGAGAAGCAAGAAACAGAAGGTAGTGGCTCTATCCAGTGCTGAAGCAAAATTCCGAGAGATCAAAAGTGGACTGACTGAGATACTTTGGCTAAAGAAACTCTTAACAGAAATGGGGCTACACCCGGGAAAAGCATGCAAACTGTTATGTGATAACAAAACAACAATCAGCATATCAAGGAATCCTGTGCAACATGATCGAACCAAACATGTCGAAGTTGACAAACACTTCATCAAAGAGAAGCTTGAAGCAGGAATAGTTTCCTTACCATTTATACCATCCAAAGAACAACTTGCTGATATTCTGACGAAAACCATGGACTCAAGAAGTTTTCTGGAAATACTCAACAAGTTAAGTATCGGAAACCCCGGTAATTAACTTGAGGGGGAGTGTTGGAATTGGAAGAATAATCAACTTGATTTCTATCATATATAGAAAGAAAACAGAGATCAATTAGTGGAATCAAGGGGATCCTAGATTGTTGTCTTTCCTTTATTAGCTTTCATAATCCTCTATATAATATGTAATAGTGTAGCTTTGAAAGATATAACAAAATAAGCCTTCTTAGCCTATTATCTTCTTCCCTTAACCATGTTGGATACCATGTTCAACAAAGAGGAATTAATAATAATAATCAAATGTTAGTAGTTGATATAACTGTCTAGGAGTGACATTTAGGAACAAATTAATTTAATTAATGTATATTATAATTTAAATAATTATTTTTAAGCAAAAAAGTAACAATAAGTTAAAAGCTTTCGTCATTACATTACGTATTCATAGTTCTCGACTTCGGAGCATGAATATTAATCGATTTATTTATAATTAATTGATTGTGTAATATTGGAACATTCTCTTCCTATTTAAATAATGTACGCCCAATTTCAAAGAATTTGAATTAGTAATTATAATATTTATTAACAAAATACTATTCCCGGTTTATCAGAGTGAACAATATATATGTCATTACATTACGTATTCATAGTTCTTGACTTCGGAGCACGAATATTAATCTATATATTTATAATTAATGGATTATGAATTAGAGTAATATTGGAACATTCTCTTCCTATTTAAATAATGTACGCCCAATTTCAAAGAATTTGAATTAGTTTTTTTAATAATTATATTAACATAATATTGGTCCCAGTTTATCAAAGTGAACAATATATATGTACAACGGAATTTTAAGTTTGTATGTTCGGTAAGCTTACACTTATCCAAGCTGATGGTGATTCGTGAGCTTGGTTTGTCAAATCTTGTACACGTACTTAGAGTCAGGTATGCATATGTTAGTGTTCAGCATATACTTCAACACTTAAGTGTTGAGTTTAAAAAGAAGTAAGCGGACAAAAGTGCAAAAAGTAGTAAATAACAAACAGATTTATAGTGGTCCCGACTAAACCGTACCACGTCCACTCTTCAGACACTTGGTCTGGTAATCCACTAAGATTAGAACTTTTACAGGTGCTCCTACGATCTAGCTTGTCGATGAATGCCCCGTCCATCGATCCACAAGCGCACTCGCCTGGTCCTTGCTTGGTTCTTTTTTTCGTAGCTCCTCAGAGTGCAGGGCACCACTCACCCTCCTCGTAGCCGGAATAGGGTGTTTTATAGTTCTCCCTAGAACTGTCTCCTTGACGGTAGATTGCCCGTAAGAGTCAGAGTACAAGACGTACTTGACTGTTATAGTCTTTCATGGAGAGAAAGATTATCGAAAGATAACTCAAGAATTCTAGGATTAATCTGAGTCTCGTGTTCACAGAAGTAACACACATAAAAAGCTTTAACAGTCTCGAGCGTGAATAGTATGCTTGATCGTATATGATATTCACATCGATATTTTTGTTTTGCAGCTCGTAATATTATTCTGTTAAATTCTTCAATATTTATAATCGTGAGAAGGTTTGAAATAAATGCCCGTTAGAGACAAAATAGAAGTTGTCCAATCGGATGTCTCTATTGGCTGCTGCATTAGGCGGGTAGGTGGTACTTTTTCAGAAGTTCTTCGCTTGCTCCGCCTTTTTCTAACTTTAATAGTGATGGTTCGTCTTTTTATCAGAACAACAGTATTTGTCAGTTTGAAAAATCCTGAACTGGTTGTCCTAGGTAACGAAACTTGGTGTTTCATGCTTGCAGACTTTAAGGCTTCTACAATCCTTAAGTTTGTACTACTTCAGTACATTCCTCAAACGATTTATCTTGTCTTCATGCGCTGGGACCTGGATTAAGAAATCCATGTTGGTATAGTCATACTAGCAAGTCTATGCTGATGATATCACCTTTTGAAGTATGCTTGGTCCCTATACTGGTAAGTATGGTTTGAATAAAGACCATACTTGTTGGATTCGTACTTGGCAAAATTCAAACTTCAGCTAGACTCATAATCTTCCAGACTTGTAGAGTTTGTTGTGAACCTTAGTCTGTTGAGTCTTTCTCGCGTACTAGACTGATTAGCCAGTCTATTTTTTAGATTAGCTTCAGCTTACAACTCGATAAAACTATCTATACTGGACTTTACAAGTTACGATTATGCTGAAACTATCTAAGATAGTTTTTACATATTTTGACCCACCAAAACACATAAATAAAGGATGGATATTTCCATCAAATTTCCTAACCTAAAATAATAAATTTAGTGTAATACACGAGAAAGGGCTCTTATTAAAAAAATATTGATAATGTTAAAATGAAAAAAAAAAATATATGTATATGTAACTGTTGGATGAGTAGGACCATTGCCCAACCCACTAAGATTTAATTCCTAGCCCATCTACCCTTATTACCCTACTTGACTTTTGTGATATTTTCCTAACTAAATCCCTACAACCATCTACAAATTCCCCCATCAATTTGCACGATTGGTTTGCGGCGTAAACTCATCTTCCCTATTTCTTCCTGCTGCGGTGCCTTCGTGTGTGGGTTTGAGTGAGGGCTTTGTGGGTTGATTTGTGTTGCTTGTCCGAGTAGTACCTTTGTTGAATTTGTCGGCAAGCATATTCTCTTCACCCATGGCCTCTACGATAGACATGCTTTGAGGATGTTATACAGGTTGTTGGTCTGGGCAATCTAAGCCGAGAACCGCATAACATCGTGGTACCATCGCACCAGAGTGCTGCTACTTCTTTGTTGTTGTGTTGCACTCTTCCCGACTCTCTTCCCGGCTACACCGTTGTTCTTTATGGCTGCAGCTGTACGTCACTCCTGTGGCTGCACACCATCCTTCGGCTACAACAATTAATTAGCGCAGGCCATGCCTCATAGAGATCACGATCATCTCAGATTGCTACACGGTTGAAAAGAAGACCAACTTCGGGACTGAACCACGGCGAGAGCGAGGATGTACGCCAACAACCTTCCCCGTTGATACCCAACAGTGGTATCAGAGCCACGGTTGGAGGGAGGTTCGTCGGGCATCCCCGCCTTGGTTGCGGCTCCTCGTTGTCTGCGCTCCAGAGCGTGCTGGTAAGTAGGGTTACCCTCTCTTAGGGCCCCGCTCAAGTAAAAAGGCTTGATCCTTTGCACTTTTGATTCCTTTGATTGGCCGACTGGCACCATAGATGTATTTCCATTTCTAGATCGGTTTGTGTGCCGTAGGCTTGGGATGTTTATTGCTGTTAGTTGATTTTAGGAATATTTGTAATCTTGGTGTTTTCGCTACTTCTTTGTGATCTTTTATGTGTGTTAAGCATGTTGCCTACGAATTCCTTTAGCATGATTCCTTTTGATGGCACTACAAATTTTAATATTTGGAAACAAAAAATGAAATGCATTCTTATCCAACATGCGTCTATAAAGTTGTTGATCTTTCTTATTCTGCTAATGAATCTGAAGAAGAGAAAACTGACATGAATGAACTTTCTTGCTTTCTGATATTGTGTTGAGGAAGTTTGGGATTTTAGAGTTTCTTAAGGAGTTGTGGGATTTTAAACTGTATACTGATAAGTCCCTACCCAATAAGTTATTCCTCTTAGAGAAGTTCTTCACTTTTAAGTTAGACATGGACAAGAACATTGATCAAAGCCTTGATGAGTTTACTAAGTTGATTCAGGATATTAAGTCAACTAGAGATAAAAATATTGATGACTATAGTGTTGTAGCTTTGCTTAATGCTATCTCTGATAGTTATAGTGAGGTTAGGTCTGCTATTAAGTATGGTAGAGATATTGTGACCTTAGAGACTGCAGTCAGTGGGCTTAAGAGCAAAGAACTAGATCTTAAGCGTGCTTTGGGTAGAGTTGACAATTCTGGAGAGAATGTGTTTCACGTTAGGGATAGAAATTCTCATAAGCATTGTACGTCTAGCCCTAGTAATGAAAGGAAAAATAGAGATGTGAAATGGACTAAGGAGTCTAGGAGGTGCTATAATAGTGGTGAGTTAGGTCACTGTGTGAAAGACTATCTTGAACCTCATAAGCAAAACAAGGGTAATCAAGCTAATGTGGTGGTAAAGGAAGAGGCTATTGGAGATGTCTACTAGGTGCCTTAATGTCTCTAGTTTGAGGTGGAGCTTTGTGTTTTCTTTTGTGTCTTTGTGCTTTATGTCTTCATGCTTTGTGAGTTTGTGTGTGCTTCGTGGCTTTGTGTTATTTGTCTTTTGTTGTGTTGGCTAGCTTCTATATTGTGCATCGTGAGTCTATGTATTGCTCTGTTCTAGGTGGAGCTTCTGTCTGCTTTGTGGTTTGGTTAGTTTGTGCTTACTAACCATGTTTGCTTAGTGTTTTTTGCTTCATGTTTCTTGTCTTGTTTGACTGTGCAGGTATCGGTACCACAGGGTACCGAAATCGGCGATGATGATTTAAGTCCCAGCCAACCCGTCAGAAATCGTAGTGTGCCATCAATGGGCCTAAGGTGGAGAATATTGGATGAGTAGGCCCATTACCCAACCCACTAAGATTTAATTCCTGGCCATCTACCCTTATTACCCTACTTGCCTTTTGTGATCTTTTCCTAATTAAATCCCTACAGCCATCTACAAATTCCCCCATCAATTTGCACGATTGGTGTGCGGCGTGAACCTATCTTCCCTACTTCTTCCTGCTGCAGTGCCTTCGTGTGTTTCCCCCTTCTTCGTGTCTTTGTGTGGGTTTGGGTGAGGGCTTTGTAGGTTGATTTGTGTTGTTTGTCCGAGTACCTTTGTTGAATCTGCCGGCAAGCATACTCTCGTCACCCGTAGCCTCTGTGATAGGCGTGTTTCGATGATGTTATAAGGGTTGTTGGTGTGGGCGATCTCAGCCGAGAACCGCATAACATCGTGGTACCAACTGCACTCTTCCTAGCTGCACCGTTGTTCTTTGTGGCTGCAGCTGCGCGTCGCTCCTGCTGCTTCCATCATCCTCACCCCATCCTCTCGGCTGCAGCAATTAATCGGCGTAGGCCATGCCTCACAGAGATAACGATCATCTTGGATTGTTGCACGGTTGAAGAGGAGGCCAACTTGGGAACTGAACCACGACGAGAGCGAAGATGTACACCGGCAACCTCCCCCGTTGATACCCAACAGTAACTTGCGCCATTTGGAATGTTACATATGAAAATTGTAAAAATGAAGTTATGTTACAATCTGAAACGTTTCAAAAAAAATATATCATAATTTTATAAATGGATAAATATTACCAAAAATAAAAAACTAATACCTCATGATTCATAAATAGTTTCTAAAAAAGAAATAATTTAATGTGCGCACACATATGAAAAGAGAATCAAATGAAAAAGTAATTACAATGAAAATCCAAAATGCTTCCCTTCATCATTAAGATCCTCCAATTGATATCCCCTCTACTTATATATGGGAAGTTTTACGGGAGATTTGAATATTCTTGATTCCATGAAATTATGGCAAAGTCTCAGATGTGACGGTCTCATCATTTTTATTGTGAAACGAATTTAATGAAATGATGTATTTCTTTATTGCAAATGATGTTTCACCATTTTTATTGTAATATGAGTTTTATGAAATGATGTATTTCTTTATTGCAAATGATGTATTTCTTTGTTGCAAATAATGTAATTCTTAAAAATGAAATGATGTATTTAACTTATTGAAATGATGTATTAAGGTCCGTCTCACAATAAAAAAATAGTGAGACCCTCTCTCAGGAGACCAACTTTGAAATTATACATTGTTTTTTAATTTAAATATACATTCAGTTCTCGAATTTTCAATTTTACACCCTCGTCCTTTTATATCAATATTGTTTTCCTTTTTAAGTATGTTATGGTATATTAATTACATTTTCTTAAATAATAAAATTTTCACATTCACTAATAAAATATTATTTTTACTACACTCACATGCATTAGTTATCGTGTCTGATAAATATGTTATTAATTTACTGGGACTGAGGGAGTATATCATTGGCCATGAATATCCTTCAAAACATAAATACTAAAACTTCCAAGTCTTCATATTGACCACCAAATATGAAATCGCTCGTCTTTGATGCTTCTATAAATGCACAAGAAATAGGACTATTGCTTGGATCATCATTTCAACACTCAACCAAATATTATCACTAAAACAATGACAACTTATAATATATATGTTACGGGGCGATTATTGCAGATGCTAGTCCCTTAGTTCTTGATATGGTATATTATGACTATCCTCGATACAGGTTAGTGTTCTATTCAATTTATCTCCCGAATATTATGATGAATATCGGGCTTGTTGTGCACAAGAGAAAGAAAAAAAAATATGGAGTTGGTGTGAAATGACGCATAGTCATGGAGCGAGGTCGGGGAAAAAGCAAGAATCTGTGGAGTTACCATATCTTTCACCCCCAATTCCAAACAAACATTTTCACATCTCAATCTAACATCCACTCCAACTTTATTGTCCAATTTCTCTTCCTTTGATAAATAAAAATATTACATTCTAAATCAAAGTGCCCAAGAAAGTTATCAACTTTACCACTGTTTTGCTAGTCCCTGTCTCCACTTTTCCCCATCTCCCTCCCCTTTAATTCCTTTTTCATTGATTTATTACATCCCAATCTGAAACGACAACTAATTTTCCCAAGTTTTGTTTCTGCCATATCCCACCCTCCACACCTTCTAACTATATATGTATGTGTCTCATTGCTAGCTTCCTCTTTTTTCCATACCCATTATTAATTTTGAATGACTTCCCGATGCATGCCCATCATGTTTGGATAGGAGAGAAGTTAATGCATTTGTCTATTCTTAACTTTTGTAAAAAATATGTCTGTGAAATTTGGGTTCTTTGCGTAAAGCTGAGTGGAGTAAAGTGGTAGCAATTTTTAATGTTGTAAGAGGAAGAGGAAGGCTAACTTTACAAAAAACAAAGCACCAGTAATAATGCATTACTCATTTGACATGCCCCAATTTGAAGCCCAAGCAAAACCTAAAAAATACGGCCATATCCTAAGTGCTCTTTTTTTTTTTTGGTCCTAGCACTTTGACCTACACTATTTTCTTCCTTCTTTAAAAACAAATGAAATATCTCACATAAAATACTTACAATAATCATTTTATTTCATTTCATATCTCTAGATACCTAAGCATTAATTGATCCCTTTTTTGGCTTCCCCAGAGAATTTTGGCATCATTATAGACTTCTCGTATGATGGATCACTCACTGAGCGGCATAATATGGAGGACGATGATTCAACATCTGCAAATTTATGCCTTTTATTTAATTTATTACTCTCATATTAATTGATTTGCATAAAATTTAGAATATGAATTATATGTAAATAAATTAATGCCTACCTCTAGGGGAATTGAAGGATTTCTTGCAGTGCAAAATGGCGCCTTGGATCCCATCCTGAACCTGCAGCAGCGAGTCGTCACGGCGGTCGGAGGCCACCTTCGCCGGAGGCAGTGCTGCTGCGGCGGACGCTGACCGGCTCTTGCCCAAGTGCTTCCGTACCACTTTCAACCCTGCCTGCAGATTGTTCCCTTGCTTCTGGTGAGGGCTCTTCACATTGCTGGGCGCCTCCGCCGCGCAGTCGCCCTTGGAGCCGCCGCCGGAGTAGCCGGAAAACTTCAACTTCTCGACGTAACGCTTCGAGACGCGAATGTAGAAGGGTTTCACCATTTTCAGGTACTTGTGCACCACCTCTTTGGACAATTTCCTCTCGTCGGAAGCCGGATTCGTGTCGGAATCTAGGACGCTCTGCTTCGGAGCTTTCCCATGATTATTCTCCTTCGAACTGCTGTCCCTCGTGAACAGATTCACCAGCGGCACTTCTTCCACCTTAAACTTGACGAAGAATTTCCCACTCGTTTTCCCCGGACTTTCTCTCTCCACAGCCTTCGGCGAAGCCTGGGCGGCCGTTTCGGGCTTATCAGCCATCTCTTGATTTTCGCCATTGAGGGATTTGGATTTCTTGAGCTTGAGCAGAAGCACACGGAATTTGGTGGCGGATTTCATCAAGAAGATAGGGAGCTTGGAGTTCTCCTCGGCGCTGTTCAACAGAATGCCGGAAGGCTCAATCGAGACCAAATCACCTTTGAAGAAGAGATCATCGGAGGGAGAAAGCGCCGCATTCTGACCCGTACAATCATCGCTAGTGAGAGAAAATTTCAGTTGTGATTCTCCTTCTTCTTCATCGTCGTCGTGCACGGATATTTCTTCTTCGCTTTCGGTCTCATATTCGTCTTCTCGTTTAACGTCATTTTCTTGTGACTCGGCAGAGGTTAGCTCGTCGGTGTCGCTTTCTTGGTCGGGAAGGGCGAACTCGAGGTCGAAGTACGGACCGTCCTCGCCGTCGGAGGAGTAAGGGCTGACTGCGGCGGCGGTGATTAAGGTTTTACCGGTGGCTTTGGCGTTGGGAGTGGAGTCCGGGATGGTGGTGGTGGCTCCGCCGGTTCCGCCACCAGCGCGCCAGTATTTGAGTAGACTGAAGGCTTCCATTGTTGGTAGAGCCAGTATAGAGAGAGAGAGAGAGAGGAGATTTAATGGAGAAGATGGAAGTGGAGGGAGGGAAGAGAGCAGGGAGAGTGAGTAGTAAAAGTGAAAGTAAGCTGAGCTTTAGGGGGTGTTTGGCAGAATGGATATGACTTTCAAAATAACATTTATATAATTATTTCTACATTTATTAATTTATGATTCAATGCTTTTTGACTCAGGATTTAATAGATTTAAAGTTTGACTAATTATTATATTTTTTGCTTTGTGTTTTCATTTTCAATAATAGTTGTATTGGAGGGATAGCACATTAGGATAGTCGTATACAGTACCATACCAAAATTTTACGATATACTGTGATGTCTCGTAACATTATACTTTACCGTATCAAATATTATTAATTAAAATAATATATAAATATAAATGTATTAATATTTAATTAAAATATAGGTTCTAATGCAACTTCTCATTAGCTATGCGGTCGGTAGTAGTAGTCCCGATTACCACTAAATCAATGGTATAGGTAATAACACTAATTAGCTATACAAAGATCTATTTTATAGGTGACTCAATTTATTTGTTTTTGATAAATAACCAATATGAAATATTAAAATGACTCATCATTTATAAATGTTTTCATTTATGTCTGTTTTATTCTTTATCAATGTGGGATACTTTCTTATATAGGATAATAATTTTAAAAAATTACTCATTTTGTTGTTATTTTTTCTTCTAACCATAATTTTTACTATTTTCATTGTTATTTTCTTCTAACCCAATTTTTGACTACACGTCATGCAATTTTATCAACTCATTAATTTTTTTACCATCATCAAACTAAAATTGTTATTAAATTTTTTTTAAATATTATTATCCATTTTGTATTATATTCTATCATTCCACATTTATAAGTACAATAATATAATATAAATTATTTTTTTTAATAACTATTCACAACTAAGTAAAATGCCCATATATATCAAAATGTTAAATTAAAAGAATTGCAATTGTAAATCATTATAATACCAAAATATAACTTAACACTAATATTATTTATGTTCAAATAATCACTTTTTAATATAACAAAACAATTTACATCATAACAATCAAGCTATCACAAAATAAATATTAAAAATAAAATAATAATGTATTAATAATTATTAAAAATTCAATCTCAGTGTTATCCTTAAAGCGTCTCAATAACAAAAATATGTTAAACGAGAGAGAAAATAAAGAATTAAAATCGGAAAAATATTAGATATGAACATTTATTGAAATAAATATATAGAATTAATAATATTATTAATAAAATTAATATTTATATATTAGATACGATATGTAGACGATATACCCTATATTTTAAATCTCATACCATTGTCGTACTGTATATTTTTGGTACGGGATACGGTATGATACTGTACCTTTAATGATGGTGTTAGGAATTTTGTTTGAAAAATCCTTTCTCTTATCTTATGTTTTGGTAGGTCAAAGGTTTTAAAAGCCATCTTAATTAGTTTTTCAGTTTAGAGTCCAAAAATATAATCTTTGTATAGGACTAAATGAGTTGTAATAGCTCTTAGATGCTAAAGAACGAGCATAGGAAATGCTCGAGAATATAAGAAGTGTACGTGCGTGAAACTTGGTTTCACCAAGTATGGTCAAGACTTATATTGAGTTTGGGTACTCAGTATAGTGTTTATCATACTGACTTATGAGAAGTTAGTCTAAAGGTTGCCAATACTGACTATGAGAAGTCAATATGGAAGCCTTTACCTTTTTAGCATGTGGTACACGAAGACAACCAAGCTAAGTCAGACTTCAAGAATCGCTAAGTAAAAGTATGTACGAGGATATCCATACTTGAATTCATTGGACTAAAACATGTCTGACACAAAGCTGATGTGAAGTACACTACCACAGCAGGAGCAAAGCAGACATATAGTATGGGCTATGATTGAACGACACTCTCCATGTCTCTAACGACTAGATCAATGTGTTTAACGGGCAGAATTTCAAACACCCAAGGATTCTTCTATAGATAGGTCTGCACTTCAACCTCAAAAGGTGATGAACTCTATAGATGAATATCTCTAAAAGCAAAGTCGATACTCTACTCAACTTATTACTCAAGCTCTCTGAATTTTTGTGTTGGATACACGAGACTTGAGATTCTGACTCAAGTTGTCTCTCCGTGCTACCTTTCTAAGCACGAGGCTAAAGCTTTATAGATGAAGCTTTCTTTAGTGAATATAAATTTTTAAGTTATATTCATATCAATCAATATCCTACTCTGGGATCTTGATTCTCACGGGATTTTGCCAACCTACTGAGTTCTGGGAAGAACAACAAACATCCAATCACCGGGAAGAAGGTTGCGGGGTGTCGTCCTTACTTCAACCTGAAGACTAAACTTACAAGGAGTTCCCAGGCAAGTGGCCACAACAGACCGAAGGACGGAGCACCAACGGGTTGTGCATAGATCGTAAGGAGACTTGTAATTTTACTTAGTGAATTTCCAGGCCATGTGTCTGAAGAGTGGACGTAGGATTTTTAGATCCGAACCACTGTAAAATATACTGTGTTCTTTACTGTTTTCATTTAAGTTTTCGCATTTCTTAAGTTTCTTAAAACCGACTTTTAAACCTTCAATACTTGCCTAAGTATTGAAGTGTATATCTTGCGAAACATACTTAAGAACTACTGGACCTAAGCTTAACTTTTCAAAAACCATAAACTGAGTTCCAGTCAGTTTAGGAGAACAAGTGCAAACATTATCTTACTTCCGTTGCATATTATGTACTCTGATCTCGGCACCAACAGGTGGTATCATGCGCCAAGGTTCTCATAGACAAAGGTTGTGTTTTTGTTTTTGTGTATTCAAGCTTAGGTACACAAAGATGGCACTCATTACAAAGCTTCCCAAGTACATACCTGAAAATTTCGACATATGGAAGAAGCTCTCGCTGATCATGCTGAAGAATGTCCATCCAGAGATGGTTGAGGTTCTATCCACCGGACCTATAAACATCACTAAAGTAAATACTCAACTCAGAGGAGCAATAGGCCCGGAGATAGTTGACAAGTCGTATGCTTAGTGGACGAACAAAGATAGAATTCATTTTCAGCTGGATTCAGTAGCCATGGAGCTTATCTTGCAATTCCTACCAGAGCCACTAGTTGTCGAAGCTCTCGCCTACGACAATGCCAAGCAGATGTGGGATTTCCTTGGCATTGTCTGCCAAGAGACCGACCAAATGAAACGAGACAAGCTTCAAAATTGTGTAGATAAGTATGAGTCATTTCAAATGCTTCCGGGTGAAAATATTAAATCTATGGAAGCAAGGTTTAATGCCATTATTTTTAAGGAAGAGAAAGGGAGAGAAGGTTGATGCACCTAAGTTTAAGGTGAAGCAAATATGGATTTCAAAGGGATGGATCCAGAAGACTAACCCAGCAGGACCCGCAGAAGGTCGGGTACCTTTATTCTAACCTTATTTGTTTTGCAGGTACAGGGTCACCAAAGTCAGCTTAAGAAGAAGCGAGCTTAGATTTTGGACAGTGGGTGCTCTGCCCACATGACCGGTGAAAAGGAACTCCTCTCAAACCTGAAGATGGCGAGAGGACCCCCAGTCATTTTTTAAGATGACTCAAAGGGGATAGTAATCGGTAAAGGATGCCTAGACTATAATGGGATCACCATCAACAATGTGTCCTTAGTCACCAACCTCAATTACAACTTGTTGAGTATGAGTCAGCTTATCCAATCTAGATATGAGGTGATGTTTGTCAAAGAAGATTGCTTAATCAATAATAAAGACTCCAACGAAACCGTTCTGAAAGGAATGAAGAAAGGGAGTCTATGTATTGTGGATGTGGAGAGCGGACATCCTGACACGTGCCTTGTCGCAACAAGCTCATCCCAAGAAGGAGTCAACTGGCTATGACATAAGAGGTTTAGCCACTTGAGTTCCCAATCCATCAGACACTTAGCCAAGCTTACGCTTGTGGAAGGCCTACCGCAAGATGGGTTCAAGAAAGAAGAGGGTGTCTGTAAAGCATGCAAGATGGGGAAGCAAACCAAAGCTTCATTCAAAAATCGCACCATCACAGCAAGCACAGATAGGATCCTGAAACTACTTCACATGGATCTATTTGGACCGGTCAAGCCACCCACCATTGGAGGAAAGAGATTCAGTCTCGTTGTAGTATATGACTACTCGAGATATACATAGGTGAGGCTATTGAAGACCAAGGATGAAGTTAAGCTTCAGCTTCCAGAACTCATCCTTCAAGTGCAAAATAACAAGGGAGTCACCGTGAAGAAAACAAGATCAAATAACGTGGCTGAGTTTTGTAATGGATCTTTAATAGATTTTTGTGCGGATGTTGGCATTGCTCACGAGAAGTCAGCTCCAAGAACCCCCCAGTAGAATGGTCTTGCCGAGCGTAGAAACAGAACACTTAAGGAGGCAGTGAGGACCAGCTTGATAAAGCTGACTTAAGAGAAGGCTATTGGGGAGAAGCATTGATAACGACGTGTTATACACATAATAGAAGTGCTATCAACAATGGCCATCACAAAATCCCATACGAGGTCTACAATGGTCGTAAGCCTTCTATAGCTCATCTCCGTGTTTTTAGTTCTCCATGTTACATCCATAATAATGGGAAGTCTAAGTTAAATACTTTTAGTCCCAAAGCGGACGAAGGTGTGTTCCTCGGTTATGGACACCCTTCATATAAGGGATATAGAGTACTTAATAAAACTACCGGACTTGTGGAAGTAACATGCTCTATTATTTTTTATGAGTTTATCTTAGTGCGCAGGACCTTGAAGGACCTGGAGCTCGGTGATCACGAGATCAAGGACGTTTGTGAGAAACTTAGTTCTGAAAAGGAAAATCCTAATGAAGTTTCTCAGGCTAGATCTATGAATGATCATTCAAGTATTCCAGAGGACCAGACCGATGATGCAACTGACCTTGCTGAGGCCATAGATTCACTAACAATTAATGCAGGTATCAATCAAGGGGGAACCTCAGGCATTTAAGATGAAACTCAATTAGGAGACCAAACTGAAACTGAGTTACCTACCCAAACTAACTTACCGGAAGATGGAGAAGTTCCTCCAGAAGAGGTTCAACCTGAAGTGAATCAAGAAGGCCAAGGAATGCAGATCGTGGAAGTCATCACTAGAGAAGAAGGTTCAAGTCCAGGAGCTGAAGATCAAGTTCCTACTCCAGAAGATCTAGCCTAGTATGGAGTTCTCTTCTTAGCCAATTTTTCAAAGAATATTCTAAGTGGTGTCCACAAAAGAAGGAGAAACTTACTTCCAACTAAGTTTCAGTACAAGGACACGTACTCAGTATGGGCCTCCAACACTTAGCCAAATTTCCTGAAGTTTGGTCGACCATATTGACTCTCCAAGAAAAACCAAGTTTTAGTTTCAACACTTAGAAGATTTCGAAGGACAGATGCGGAAAACTGAGTTCCAACTCTTAGTTTAGAAACTGACTCTTAGTCAATATGAAAGTAAAATGGCGGGATTTCAAATTCCAATGCTTATCTTATCGAATACGACACTCTAAATCTGTATTAGGTGGCGATGAACCAGAGGTAGCCATGTGGACAATGCCACTCCCCATGTCACTCAAGTCAAATCCCACAACGCACATCACGAGCCAACGCATCCCAACCATCGCCAAATTCCAAGAAACCGATAGGATTTCATGGTACATTTATTCATCATAAATGATCTTTACTGTTATAAATAGAGTTCTCTTTGTCTTCCTTGAGAATCCATTTCCTTCATTAACGAACCCTTCCCCCCAAGAAAATACTTTAATATCATTCAATCTGGTATCAATGGCGAAGGAGCCCAAGCCACCAGATATTTACTCATCTACCCTTTTGGGGTGCGGTCAAAGAGGGGGAATAGAAGTATGGAAGGTGCAGAAGACATTAGAAATTAGAGCGTGAGTATGATGAACAGGTTGTAGAAGGAGTAGAAGATATCAGAAGATATCTGCTACCGTTGTCATCTCCTTCTACAAATCAAACAGCTCACTGCTCAAAGTGACATGCCAAACAACAAGGCATGGCCACTTAGAGAGCTTCTTCGCCTCGTCTCCCTGCCGACCAATGGCAACATCATGAAGGGCAGACTGGCGAATGAAGAATAGAGCTTGGAGGAAGGTGAGATGAAAAGGGAAGACTTTCCTTCCCAGATCATGCACATCTCCACCACCTCCCAGACTGAAAACTGTTGGAAGACCAAAGTCCAAGGGTGGTGAAAAGCTAGCCAACCTATCTAGTTGCCTTCCTTGGATGAGGTAATAAGATCAGTTCCAGCAGCAGTCAATTGGAAGAAGTTGAAGACATGAAGCAACCTAGTATAGACTTGTAATAGCTCTGTATAGGTTTCTTTTAGTTAGTTTATCCCTGTACTTGTAATGAAAAATATTAAAGGATAAACTGACTTGTTGATGACAATTTTTTTTGTCCAACAAAGGTCTTTGTTCTTCAGATGCTGAACTTACACATGCCAGTGTAATCAGCAGGCTTTAGACTCTCACGTACTTAAATTTCAATTGCTCTAAACTGACTTGAAAAATCAATTGAGCAATATCTCTCCAAAATTATAAGGAGAAGACCTTAAGTAGAAAGCTGAATTTAAGGGGGAATCTTTCTGAGATTATAAGACGGAATGTCATACTTGTAAAAACTTTAAAGTTCTTCACTCCTCATCAGCTTAGGTTAAAAATGGCTTTGACCACATCAAAAAAGGGGAAATTGTTAGGAATTTTGTTAGAAAATCTTTCCTCTTATCTTATGTTTTGGTGGGTCAAAGGCTGTAAAAGCCATCTTAGTCAGTTTTTCAGCTTAGAGTCAAAAAATGTAATCCTTGTATAGGATTAATCGAGTTGTAATAGCTCTTAGATGCTGAAGACCGAGCATAGGAAATGCTCGAGAATTGAAGAGGTGTACGTGCGTAAAACTTGGTTTCACCAAGTATGGCCAAGACCTATACTGAGTTTGGTTACTCAGTATAGTGTTTACCATACTGACTTATGTGAAGTCAGTATGAGGGTTCGCCATACTGACTTATGAGAAGTCAGTATGAAGGCTGCCTATACTGACTATGGGAAGTCAGTATGGAAACCTTTACCTTTTAAACACGTGGTACATGAAGACAACCAAGCTTAGTCAGACTTCAAGAATCGCTAAGTAAAAGTCAGTACGAGTATATCCATACTTGGATTCCTCGAACTGAAACTTAGTCTGACATAAAGCTGATGTGAAGTACACTTCCACAGCAGGAGCAGAGCAGAGTAGACCTATAGTATAGGCTATGATTGGACGACATTCTCCATGTCTCTAACAACTAGATCAATGTGTCTAACGGGAAAATTTTCAAACACCTAAGGATTCCTTTATAAATAGGTCTGCACTTCAACCTCAAAAAGTGATGAATTCTATGGAAGAATCTCTCTAAAAGCAAAGCCGACACTCTGCTCAATTTACTACTCAAGCTCTCTGAATTTCTGTGTTTGATACACGAGACTTGAGTTCCTGACTCAAGTTGTCTCGTCGTACTACCCTTTCTAAGCACGAGGCTAAAGCTTTATAGCTGAAGCTATCTTTGGTGAATATAACTTTCTAAGTTATATTCACATCAATCAATATTCTACTCTGGGATCTTGATTCTCACGGGCTTTTGCCAACCTACTGAGTTCTTGGAAGAACAAAGAAAATCCAACCACTGGGAAGAAGGCTGCAGGGTGCCATTCTCACTTCAACCTGAAAACTAAGCTTACAAGGAGTTCCTAAGCGAGTGACCACAGCAGACTGAAGGACGGAGCACCGACGGGCTGTGCATAGATCGTAAGGAGGCTTGTAATTATACTTAGTGAATTTCCAGACCAAGTTTCTAAAGAGTGGACGTAGGATTTTTATATCCGAACCACTATAAAATATCCTGTGTTCTTTACTATTTTCATTTAAGTTTTTGCATTTCTTAAGTTCCTTAAAGTTGACTTTTAAACCTTCAATACTTGCCTAATTATTGAAGTGTATATCTTGCAAAACATACTTAAAAAATATTGTACCTAAGCTTAACAGCTTTCAGAAACCCTAAACTGAGTTCCATTTAGTTTAGGAGAACAAGTGCAAACATTATCTTACTTCCGCTGCATATTACGTACTCTGATCTCGGGACCAACAGACGGTATATCAAGTTTTTAGTATTTTTGATATCTTTTCGATACGATATGTACGGTATATCATTCTTTTTATATTTTTTTCCCTCCCCTAAATGAGCATCACCATATATTCACCCCTAAATATGAATCATATTATCTACTTATTTCTTACATACATTTAGGGCGAATATTATACTATTTTAAATAAGTTAAATTAAAATATTATAATATAATTTATAAAAAGTATATAATTGAGCTGAGAAAAGAAAGCAATAAAATAACACAAGAGATTTGGTTTGAGATCTAGTTATTCTTTCGTCTACATTTCGTTCTTCACAAATAGAAAAACATTATCACTAGATGCTTACATATTACAACTATTGATCTTCTCCAACTAGAGTTCTCAATTGAATCGGGTTGTAGGGCACAACAATTAGTTGAGCTTTAGTGCAAGAGATCCACTTACTAGGCTCTTCATTCTACTTCATTGGTTGTCCGTTTTTCTATGAAGTGCTCACGGCTTCAGGGACTTCTTCTTGTGGGTTTGAGTTCTCAGAATGGTGAATATTGGAGCCTAGCTATCCACCAGAAATGATCTTCGATAAGTTTATTCTCACACACTCAAGCCTCATGCTCAGATGCATAGTGGGCTCGATTGAAGATTACTCGAAAATTTTTACGAAAATTATTACGAAAGAAGTCTTCATATAAGAGCATTCTTATCATCTTCCTTCTTTATTATCTTCATGTCTATATTTCACATACATGCACATAGATATGCTTATGCATCCATTTCTCCTTTTAATTCTTCATTTGCGGGTATTTATAATCTCTTCTTGAAACATAATTCTTGTAATTTGAGTTCAGACATTTTTTTCTCCTTTTTGCAATTTTATGTTTGTATAACTTTGTTTTCCTTCCTATTAATGGTCTCCTAATTTAACAGACCTCCATCACTTGAACTCTTGTTGTTAGGAAGTACTCCTACATTTTTTATTATTTTTATGTGTCAAAGATGGTATAGAAACTATCAGTTTAGAGTGTCTCTATATTAGCCTAGTTCATTCAAACTTGTAATGTCCTATTAGGATATCTATCAAGTTGTAGTAGAGCCGATCAAGAATAGTTAGGTTCGGAATCTAATCCACCAGTTCAAGATGCGCAAGGAGTGAGAAGAAACCGACTACTAGTTTGGAAACTAATATTCAGAGATACTGGTTGACGTCACAAGTTTGAACGTCACCATTTTACAAGCTCATGATACTCTCACAACACCAACTTGCGCATAAAGACACTAGAACAAAGTCAGAGGAATGCTCTACAAGGCCAGACTTCAAGAATGGAGATTACTAAAAGTCTGGAGACCCTGGTGATCAACCAGTTTTTGATTCCTCGGATTGGCAGAGTCGTTCTGACACAAAGGTGCAGAGTCACCATCTCTTGTAAGAAAAGAACGAAGCAAGTGCAGAACATCAGGAAAAACACTCTATCATTTGCAGAGAAGAGAGGCGCTTGATTGGATAACATCCAGACTTTCTCTAAACGACTACAAATTTGAAACTACTCACACTTCGTCTATTAATAGACCAAGTGCCCACAAAGGAGAGGTTATCATTTTTTTAACTTTCAATCCAACTTAACGACCGAAGTTGTAAACTCAAACTTTCAAACTCGAAGCTTTTCTAAGCTTACTGTGGATCATCCTTGGATACGAGACTCGCAACTTCTTAGCCCAAGTTACTTTCTTAGTGTTCTTACTTTCCAAGTAAAAACACGACAGTTGATGCCTATCTCTAAGCAATAACTATCACAGGCGTCTAGCCGCAAGTTTGACATTCTGGGAAGAACTCTAAAGTTTCCAAGATCCAAAGAGGAGGCTGCGTGGTGTGCCCACACTCCGAGTTCTGAGAAGCAGATAAAGCAGAAGGTCTGGACGAGTGAGCTAGTGGACTCATAAACATGACATCTATTAGCTAGTTATAGATCACGAGGCAATCCTGTAACAAAGCTTAGTGATTTACAGACTCAGGTATGAAGAGAGGACGTATGACGTTTGCCTCCGAACCTCTATAAATCCTTGCACATTACTGCTTTATTTATTTTCTTGCAAGAATTTGAAACTCAACAAATTCTAAGTGTTGAAGTATATTTGAAACTTAACCTTACCTCAAATTCGCTAAGTAACAAGATTTTAGAAACACTAATTGGTGAGCAACTATCAGTTTGTGACATGCAAGTTTGTTTGATCTTATTTCTGTTGTGCACCTACTCTTATATCGGGACCATCACTTGTCTTCTTACTTCAGCTGCCAGTTCCTCTAAAATTTAAATTGTTAGCTGAGCACTTTTCAACTGATAAAAAAAGTTTGTGATGTGCAAGTTTGTTTAATCTTATTTATCAAAAGTCTATATCCAACAAATTTTTACAATAATTATCCAAAAAGTGCCTTTTATCTATAATACTATTAGCATAACTATATGAGATACATATAAATGGAATGGAATACATACAAATGAATAAATAACATAAATTTAAGAATAATATTAATATTGAAGTGATATTTGTAGAGAAAATGGCAAAATTATCTAAATGATGAACTTATTATAATTTTATATATTAAGGGCGTGTTGACTTGGTGCTCTGACACTTGAGGTATAGCATATTAAGACCTTTTCCAATTAAAATCTCATAACATAAATATAAAATCCATTAATTATTAAGCTAAACTCTATATTTAAGATTCTTAATATATTTGTTCACGCCACTTTTAATTTTTTATAATGTTACATACATATTAAATTCACAAATTAAACCCCTCAAGATTTTTAAACATTAATTACACACACAAAAAAAAAACATTACTCATATAACGTAATAATTACAAAAGCAAAAAATAATTTTAATAAAATATATATTTAAAAATCATCATCTTGATAATATAATTTACATTGTAAGTTAAACTACTCGATAATAAAATTACATTAAAATAAGAGAAAAAATCTAATAAACATCTTAGCTATAACACATCACAAAAATGATCTCTCTTATAAACACATTTATGGAATGACCATACTGTTCAGTTTCTATTTACTGAGATAAATGTAGCTTTTGAAACTGTTATAAAAATAATAGATAATAACGAAGAAAAGTAGCGATCGATATCAATAAATTAAAGGATAAAGAATGCAATACATTGTGAGATAATGTGCAAACAAAATAGACACAATGAACCGAATGGAATCAGTATGGGAAATGTGACAATTTTACGTATAATTTGGCAGATTTTCGGTACTACTTTCAAGGGGAAAAGCGATACCAAACATGAAGTTTCTGCCCCTATTTATAGATAGAAAACAAAGGGAAATCCGCCGCAGGCGAACTCATAGTCGTCGAGATTCTCAAAATTGCCCGAAATTATCGGGGCCGGTTAGCGTTTGTAACAAACCTGTGTTGCCAGGTTTAAGGTCAGCGGTTGGTCTCCTCGATGGTGAGCTCACAATATGGTCGATACCGAGGATGAGTGAGGTCAGTATCGACCTCATGACTTAGGCGATATAGCATATCTTCATCTCTGGTTGGGTCTACGATTTGTGGGCTTTGAGTCGACTCGACTTTCGAGTTGTCGATTGGGATTGTACCTCGTGGACCTGCCCCAACACATAATACATTTTTGGTAAAAACTTGCGTTAGGCACGCCTAAACGGTTTAGGCGAGTTTTAGCCATACCCAAATGGGTTCACCCATGCCAAATAGGGTTTATTAATCCCCAATTAAGGTATATTAAATGGGTTTCACTTGGGTTAATGAATAAAAACCGCTTAAACCGTTTGAGCGTGCCTAACCTGAGACATTCCCTACATTTTTTTTGTTATTTTTAGGTGCGTGTTAGTATTTCTTTTATAAAAAAGTTTGAATCTCTAATTTAAATTAATTTATATTACTCGAGAGAATTAAACAAAGTTAAATAATTGAAGGGACCCCGTCCCACCTATTTTTCTTTTAAAGTAAAAAATATAAATTAATTTGAATCTAAATATTTAATCTTATTTCTGAAAAAGCAGGTCATTTTTGTGCTATGTTATACCTAGAGGTGTAAATGAACCAAACTGTTCGTGAGCTACTCGGATCTCAACTTGATAAAAGCTCGTTCGAGTTCGTTTAGTAAAGTTCGTTTATTAAATGAACCAAACTTGAGCATCATAGTGTTCGACTCGTGAGCTCGTGAGCAAGCTCGTTAGCTAAAATTAGTAAGAAATATAAAATAATTACTTTTATAAAAATAATATTTTCAAGATTTAAGAGTAACAATAATGTTAAATCTTTCTAATAATGAAAAAAATTTAGAATTTGAACATGAATATGATATTATTCTTGGAATAAATAACTTCTTTTTCAAAATAATAATGAAAATCTTAAATATATTCTAAATTTAGAAAGTTCGTTTAGGCTCGATAAAGTTCGTGAACATCAAATTATTCGATAAAAAAACTCGAAGCTCGACTCGAAACTAAACGAGTCAAACTTGAGCACGACACTACTCGACTCGACTCGGTTCGATTACACCCCTAGTTATACCCCAAATTGCAATTATAGAATTTTTCTCTAAAACATTAGCACTATAATGTAAGCGAACATGATTTCTTATATATAAAAAAAAGACCCTTTCTTTTATCTTATTTTCTTTTCTTACATGAATCAAGAATCATCAAATGGGATCTTCCCTTTCCATCCATCCCCACAAAAGTGCTGTAATTATACGAAAAAAGGGGTAACAAGGGTGACAGTAGGAGTAAAAGCATTGTACTTACATGTACAAGAAAAGAAATGACAAGGGCAAAGTGGGAAACACAGAAATTAATACCATACATACATTTGTCAGTTTTAATTTAATGGCAGTGAGTCATGTGATTTGTCAGTGAGACACCTGCAACAACGCTACCGTCTCTATTCCCATTTTTATCTTCTTTTTTTATCACTACATATGCACGAATGTGCCACAACTCTTGTTATCATCACAACATTTAGCTATGGCTAGGTCTTGGGTTAGGCAGGTCTAAACGATTTAGGCGGGTTTTATTCATTAATTTAAGTCTAAATTCTTATAATAAACTCTAATTGGGATGGGTCAACCCATTTGGGTAGGATAAAACCCGCCTAAACCATTTAGACCTACCTAACGCAAGTTTTTGTCTTTAGCTAAATATTTATAGCTATAATATATTATATAATAAACTTTGTTTAATTACGATTTTTTTCAAATTCCTTATTAACTATTTTTCTAAATGATAGAATTTAATTTTTTTTAAGATAAAAAAGTATAAGTATTCTAATCAACTAATATAAAAAAACAAAATAGTTCAACATAATTACATTTCGCTATCTCAAAAACATCACATCAATTTAAATTTTACTTTTACGTATATATTTTTATATACTACTTCTTCTGTTATAATATAAAACTAGAATTACACCCGTGCGCACGGTCAATTTATTTATTTTTAAAATTTCAAATTACTTATATTCATAAATTCATATTTTATTTTGATTTATTCAACTACTTATATTTAATTTTATCTTTTTAGTTTATAGTTTTTTAATAATAATATAATATTTTATTCTAACATATTAAGACAATAATATGATTTTATTGAATAAGTAAAATATTATTTGTTTTAAATAATTTTAAATAGAAGTATATAGTTGAATGATAGTATATTAGTTTTAATAATGAAAATACTTATCAATAATGAGTGTAAAAAAAATACGAAACCACATAATTGGGATAAAGTGAAAAATATACTTATTATTAGGATTTTTATCTTTTAATAATCTCGATTGCTAAGATTTTCTAAAAAGTAAATTTTTTAAATGAATCTATAATTTTTATATTATATACATATTTGAAGGTTCATCATTATATTAATCCACATATATAAGCATAAATTTAGAAATTATCATAATTTTAAGAAGAGATATCATTTATAATATTATTAATAAAAAAATTAAAATTAACAAATGATTATATTTAATGAATATATCATAATAGATAAATTGTAGACAATTAAGAATTGTACGAATTAAGGCCAAAATATATTTTTTGAAAAAGTAGAAACTTGGGTAGTTCTTAAGTTCCTATACATCTCAAATCATGTTGCAAATACAATTTTTTATTATAATAATCTTTATGTTTGATATTAGAAAGTCATGAGTTATTATATTATAGAGAATTTTATGCATGTTGAGCTCATATCTTTGCTAATAATATATGGTGAAATTGGATAATTCTTTTTTACCGAATAAAACTAATGAATAATAATATATAATATAATTAGATTGAGTGAGTTATCAATTAGGAGTGTCGCAGTTAACGTTTTAATTATAATCAATTGATTATATATTTAAATAATATTGGGAACATTCCTCTTCATTTGTCTAACTTTGCTTCATCAATATATTAATATCTATATATTTGTAGATTTAGATAAATATAATTAAAATTTTACTTTCTTTCCCTCGTGAAATTCATTTATAAAATGTGAAAATGCATTTCTCACTAAATAATAGACTAAATATTTTCATGTGAAATATATTAGTTTATATTCTTATATATTTACATATATCTTTGCATAATTAAATTTCATTATTTAAATAATTTTTTTTATAATGTATGTGTTTGAGGATTAGAAAAATATAAAATCACTCAAAACGCGAAACGAAAGTAGTTAATATATTACTATTGTTCAATAGGTCACGATTTCGAGTTACAGTAGGTCATTTGAATGAACTTTAATTCATACATTATATATATATATATATATATATATATATATAAGGATGAGATCAAATGATAATAAATAAATACATTAAAAATAAGAATGAATCTCATCCATTAGATCTAATTAAATCAATGGTTGATATCTAATCAAGCAACAATTAAAACGCAATCAAGCAACAAATAATCAAGCAACAACTGAAATACAATCAAGCAACAACTAAAACACAACCAAGCAATATTGTATAGGTACTCAAGCGGCTTTATCATTTTATCATGGGGGGAATGTTTATCACCGGATCCAATCCCTATATATATATAAAGTTTAATACCCGTGAATTTTATTCTCAATTTATGTATTACAATTTAGGCTGTTAAAAATTAAAGTTACTATCTAACTCAAAACTCTTTGCACCAAAAATCAAGTCTAGTATATTCATAAATATAAGTGTGAGACTATATACTCTATAATTCAACCTTCCGAAAAAATGATCCAACACAATAGAATGATGATCAAGTTTTCACCTAATTTATATTATCGTTTGAAATTCTAACCTAAAATAAAAATAACTCTTAAAGAAATATATTTGTAATTTTTTAAAAAAAAATTGGCACAAATAATATCCTCTAACTTATTATCTATTGTATACCTATAATTTATTTAGATCAATAAGATATTATCTTAATAATAGATTAAAAAAATAGGTTATAGGTTGTAGTATTTTATGAATGAGATAAATTTGATAATAAGTTAAATATTGTTATATCTCTATATTTATCACTTATTAATCTTGTCACATAATTAAGTGGTTTAAGGATATATATATATACATATATGGATAAAATATAGATGGATTAGATAAAATTTAAAAAGAAAAAAAAGAAAAAAATTAATAAAATAATAATGTGATGTGATGTTTTTAGGCGGGAAAATGGCATTTTCGTAATTTCTTGAAACATCTTGCTTTTATATATATATAATAGATACAATAAACAATAATAAAAGTCTAGAAACATTGTATTTGTCAATTTTTTAAAATATATCTTACATCTTCCCTATTTTATTATATTTTGAATTATGCAAGAATGTTTTCTTTTATGAGCTGATTGTGTAAATCAAATTATTATTTTTTATACGCTTTGTGTTAGATTTACTCTTTTTTAATATTATTAACTTTATATAAACAGTTGAATATATAATACATAAAATACCCTAATATATAATATTGAGGAATGAAAGTTAAATCAATTAAAAAAAGAATAAATCATAAATAATAATATATAACATTTTTATCATATTTTAATATTATAAGATAAAATATTATATATTCAAGTTATATATTGCGCCGGGTATAAATATTGTTACAAATATATTGAAAGATTGTATTGTAATTATAAGATTTTGAAAATATGATTGTTGTGGCGATCATTTTTGTATGACCTAATAATTTGAAGGGATGAATTTTTGATTGAGGACCTGCATAGTTGTTGGTCCCGATTTTTAGAGTATGAACGTTAGCAGCGGAAGTAATGATAAAGTAAATGTTTTCTTGCACGCTGGTTACACCGCTGACTGGGACCTGTCAGCTGGTGTATGAAAACTTAGAATATTTAGCCTTGTTTGCACAGTTATCTATCAGTTTCAGAATATACTCCAACACTTGAGTGCTGGGTTTAAAATATGACTGAAGAGCAGAAAGCTGATAAATAACAAAAGGATTTTTATAGTGGTTCGATCAATCGATCTACGTCCACTCTCCAGTCGAAGCACTGGAAATTCCACTAAGAGTAATCGGTTACAGGTGTCCTACGATCTATCTCTAGCTGGTGAATGCCTTGTCCACCAGTTCACTAGATCAACCACTCCCGGTCCTGGTTCCCTCTTCAACTCTTCTCAGCTGGCGGAGTGCGAGCACGTCACTTCAACCTCCTCAGCTAACTGGGTGTTTTAGTTCTCCCAAGAACGTAAATCTCACTACGGCAAGGTACGCCCGTAATAACTCAAGTGCTGGGATGCACAGGAGCTGCTGTGAACTCTCTCGGAAGATAAAGAACACCTAATGAGATCTTTAACTTACAAGTGTAAAACTTGAAGTCTCGTGTTTGATAAATCAACACACGGAAAGCTTATGGAAAGCCTCGAAAGTTCTGTAAGTATTTTGACAGCGTTTTTGCTAGTTCGTGCGTAAGAATTTCGGTCTTTCGGTCTTTCGGTCTTTCGGTGGTTTGAATGTTGACGGTTCCGACGTATTTATAGACGCGGGATCTGATTCAAACTTTCTAGCCGTTTGGACTCATCCGGAAAGGTGTCAGACCTGGGATGTCCTTCTGACGGCGGTAGGTATGTTTTTCCGGAAAGGATCCATACCTTTGACCGCTTTATCTGACACAGATCTCTTTGTGTCATAACGGCTTTATTAGTCAGTCCGAGGAATAAGACTGGTGTCTTGTGATAGATAGACTTTAAGGTATCCCCTTCCTTAAAGTCATACTTTGTCAGTCGATTCCTCAGCGAATCTTCTTTTTGTCTCTACGGCGCTGGGAGAGAGAATCTGGAATTCTGCTGGTAACATCTGACTGGTAGATCATTCTGGTGATCTTGTGCTGGCAGTCTCTGCTGGTGACTTGCCCTGGCATAATCTAAGTCTACCAAATGTCTGGATGTTAATTCTTCTTGGAATCTCCCATGACTGGTGAAATCACCGCTGGTGAATAGTGTAAGCAAGAACACGTATTCTGCTGGTAAGATTTGTCAGCCGCCTGCTGATGAAACCCTTCCCAACTGGTGAATAGTACCCAGTCATAAGCGCTTCTCATGCTGATGAACAGTGTCAGCACGAGTCTTTGTCAGCCGCCTGCTGATGAAACCCTTCCCGACTGGTGAACAGTAGCCAGTCATAAGCGCTTCTCATGCTGGTGAACAGTGTCAGCACGAGTCTTGATCAGCTGCGACTTACAACTCAAAGACCTAAACAAGACTTTACATTTAAGACCAGATCTAGAGCTATCTAGAGACAACTGACGCTGGTAGGACTTAGGATTTGATCCACCAAAACTACAATCTATACAAATAAGCTACTGAGGGAGGAAACCTTAGACAGATTTCCCAACAATTTCCCCCTTTTTGGTGCGATCAAAGCCTAACCAGCGAGCACTCAGCTGATGAGGAAAGTTACAGATAATTTCAGGGTTTTACAAGTGAAACTTATCAGATCTAAACCCACGAAATTACTTCCTCAACATCAGCTCTAACTAAAAATCTTCCCCCTCAAACTAGGAGAGATAATGCTCGTTTTAAAAAAATATGGAAATTAAGATCTGAGCAAATAAGCATGTAAATAAATTTAAAACATGCAAGACGAGTGCTGGTGCTGATTACACTGGATGTGTAAATTCAGCTGGTAAGTAAAAACTTAGACAATTGTTGGACAATTAGAGATTGTCATCAACTTGTCAGTTAACATTCCATTAAAGATTTAGCAATTACATGTACAGTGAATGATAACTGACTAGTCTATGGCATGGGAGATGATCCTGGTGACTGAGTCCGAGCACTGGTGATAGACCTCAGGATCTCAGTAAGAGCGGCCATGTCTTGCTCTCTCTTCAGCCTCTCTTCAGCAGCAATTCTCCTCTCTTCAGCTGCAAGGCGTCTCTCCTCCTCAGCAATTCTGGCTCTCTCCTCTTCAGCCAGTGCTCGCGCCCTTTCCCCTTCTTGGATCCGCGCCAAAAAGGTGGCAACACCGGCGGTGACGGACTCAAATCGTTGCTCTACATGGTCTTGGAAAGAGGCGAAACGTTGATCCATCCTGGCGTCGATGTAAGCAAGAAGTTGCGCAGGAGGATGAACTTCAGAGATTGGCTCCGCAGATACTTCCATGGATGTGGAAGGCGCATCAGGTGCGGTAGTAGCCATTGCTGGTGCAGAATCAACTGGTACCTCCACTGGGGCGGGCTCCTCCGCGGGCACCTTGGCTGATGCTGGCGGGCCTTGTGCAAAAATAGGTGGGTCTGTGAAAACAGCCAGCTGCCAGTCCATATGAGGTGGGGCAAGATCGCCCATGATCATTGGAACAGTGGGGACGGCAGTGGTCAGCCACCTACCTCTGGAGGGATCCTCCTCCACAATGTGGTCTACCAGCAGAGCGCTGGCAGCCATATCAAAGAGAACAGCGAAATAGGGAGGGATCCGGGGGAGAGAGACGAGTACCTTTATGCGTCTGAAAGCATAGATCAGCTGGTACCCGCGGCTGGTGCTTTGGAACTGGAGAAATGGTAACTTGACCATTTTGGACCGAGGAAGGCCTGAAGTCCCAGTCAGTTGTCGGTAAAGAGCAATCTTCCTCAGTCGGCGCTTGATTCGCCTAATCGACAACTGATGGTGGCCGTGAGCTTCAGTGTCCATGAATTCGTTGGCCCATGCCTCCTCTGATCGCCAGTATCCAAGCCCAAGCCTGGCATACAGGACCGCGGTCTTCTCCACATTTAACTGGCGTTGGCACCAGTCAAAGATCCTCCAGCGCCGGAACTCCAGAAAGAGTTCTTCATCAGAAATATCACTCAGGTCCCCATACCTGGTGACCAACTCTTCATCAACAGCCCTCTCCACCTCGGCTGTGATGTTCTCAGCATACTCATAGATGGAGAAATTGAAATACTCCACCGGTTGTAAGGGCAGGCACCAGTCAAGGATCCTCGAGGCATAGATCGACTGGTGAGGGAGACCGCTGGTGGGGATGATAAAGAATGCTGATGGTTCAGACACTCGTGAATTATGGAACGCCAGATCCCCACGGTGCTCCCACCTGTGAATCCCTGTCACCCTAGCACGATAGGTATCCTCATCGATGAGTGAGTGAAAATGGATACCTAACATGTAAGACCTCCTCTTTGATCTCACACGTAGTGCTGATGCTGGTGTAGATGCTGCTGGTCGTCCAGAAGATGTAGATGCTTCTGAGACTTGTGGACGACTGGCAGGAAGACGAGCCTCGGCTTCAAAATTAGGGAATAGATCCCTGGGCTCCATCCGTTGTACCCTGGAGTGCTGTACTACTGGTGGTGATTCGTCGTCGGGAATGATGATGTCTGGCGAAGGTTGATCATCAGCGACGTCACCAGCAGTAGTCTCCATGTCAGCTGCCTCCTCCACAGCTGGCACCGGTACTGGTTCCTCGACAGTCTGGGGCATCGGTTCAGCACCGAGATATAACTCAGGAGCCCCTTCTGCTGTCTGAGGTTGTCCATTATCCATGGATTCAGATGAGTCAGTGATAATAATGCCATCATGTTCCTCGGGCTCCGGCTCCACCTCTAAGTCAGAGCTTATATCAGAGAAACTCGCCAGTTTTTCCGGGGTGGTCGCCCGTTCAACAACTCCTCCACTGGCGGCCCCTTGCACGGCCAGTGGGTCTTCAGACTTACCTCCACCACCCCCTTGCACGGGTGGAGGGACTTGAGAAGATCCCTCGTCAGCTCTTCCAATGTCAGCTGACGGTTCAGTCACATCCTCCTCCGGCCGGTACATATCTACCAGGGATAGTACGTCCTCCTCAGCTCCCATGACCATCAGGCGCGAGAAAGTTTCGTCAGAAAGGATCTGGCCTGGAGCTGGTGCTGGTGGCATGCCACTTGAAGTTTGGGCAACTGCCCATTTGCCCTTGGCCACCTGATGCACTTGCTCCGCCAGTTGCGCCTGACGTCGAGAATCATGCTTAGCCTTTATCCTAGCAAAGGCTTCATCGCGGGCTGCCAGTTCTGCCTCCCTTCTCCGCTGGTCGGCTAAGGCTTGCAGCCTTGCCTTTGCTTGCTTCTTCCTCACAATCGAAGCATTGTGGTCTCTCTTAGCTTGCTCAACCAGCTTTTGAGCTTTTGTTTTGACCCTTTTCCTTTTCCTGGTCATTTTATCTATCGTCTCCTCCTCAGTCAGTCCAAGGATGGACTTCTTGACTGGTATAGATATCTTCTTTGATGCTGGAGCATAGATAGTAGCTGGCTGGGGCAGCTGGGGCTGTTTAACCTTGGCTTTCTTCTTTGGAGAAGTCCTGGTGACTGGCATCTGTGCTGATGGCTCAGCAGATGGAAATTGACTGGTTTCCTCAGCCACTGCCTGCTCCATTGAGGTGAATAAAGATTCAACCTCAAATTTCCTCTTCAGTTCGGTCTTGGCCTCAGCTGTCAGTGGGAGAACGACTGCTGGCGCTGCCTCCCATATCTGTTCTGGCTCCTCCTCAGACACAGATTCAGCTGGATCGACGGCCTTCTTGCCCTTCAGTCGTCGGGGCTTTTTGTAATCCGGGTCAGCAAGCTTGACTCTTGTGACCGGGATGAAGTTGGATCCAACCAGCTGCTCCCCTTGGTCGATCACATCCCCCATCTCCACTTCGAGGATGTGGCTGACCCGCAGCCCAAACGACACGGCGTGAAGGAACTTCCCTTCCGCCTTCACTGAACTGTTTCTCTCCACGTTCTCTAGTAGGCGCCCGAATATGAATTCGGCCCAGTTGCCATAAACGCCATCCACCAGTGCGCACATGACGGAGAACTTCTTTAAGCTCAGTTCGGCATAGGAGCCGACCTCGCACTGGAGCATGCGCACGACAATATCGCAGACCATCTGCCAATATTCGCGCATCTCCGACTTCTTCATGCCAGTCTTGAAGATAGTCACCCCCTTCTTCTTCCATTCAGCCCATCTCCGCCTGAACTCCACCGTATCATCCTTGTGATACGTCGCCACCTCCTCACCAGAACTCCTCAGCCCAAAAAGGTTGGCCAGGTACTCGGCGTCCACGGTGATCAGTTTCCCGAACACCGACGTGGTGAAGGATTTCCTGTCATCAGCGATGACTGCGCGAGCATAGAACTCGGCAACCATGTGCGGGTGGAAAACTCTGGGAGCCGCTGTCAGATATGGTCGGAGCTGCTCCCTGTCAATCATCTCCATCAGCTCTTGGCCAAAGTGTTTCTCGGCTAACTTATCATTTAGAATTTTCTCCTTCTGGACTTGGGCAGCCCGGATTTGTGAGTTGGAAAGGAGATGTTGGGTGGCCTTTTTGTTTAACTGGACAAGTTTATTAAAGGGATAGGAGTAATCGATGTCTTCTTGTTTCACAATGCCTGTGAAGGTAGGCATGTGAGATTCGGCTAAAGGTAAGTCTAAGGACTCAGAGGAAGATGAAGAAGGATTATCAGTAGCAGGGTTGGAAGAAGATGCCATGAATGCAGGGAATGTTATGGAAAGATGAACAAAACAAATGTTCTGAAGGTTTGAGGAATCATAAAGATTTATCCGATGAAGAAAGTCGGATATAAATACTCGAGCCATGCAGGAATAGACGGACGAGATGAACTCGTAGAAAGTAAGAATCAATGGTCATCAGCAGGCCCGATTCCCTGTAGCGACGTGCGTGGTCGTGGTGACGAGAGCTATTGCGTGTAGTTGACATGGCACACGCTGATTGGTCGCGTGCCTGTGCTTGGCTGCGCAGTCACTGTGCGCATTAAATGTGGCATTAAATGCCGTATTAAATTCGAAGATATGCACACGCAAGACCAATTTGAACAATTCCGCCATTTCTGCGACAGCTGGCACAACCCTTGGTCTTCAAGAGATCGTCAGTTGAGAGCTGGGACTCTACTGGTCATCAGTAGTATATACCAGTCGCATACTTCCCTCTGTCAGTATGGCCTTCTTACCAGTCGACAACTGGTTCCCGTGTACTTAGACAAATTGAGAGCTGGAACTCAATTTTCACCAGTCGTTGAAGTTTCACCAGTTGTCTGCTGACAACTTGAAAGATCGAGAGAATTGAGAGCTTGGACTCAAATTATTCCGCATAATCTTCTCTTTAAGAAATTCACTTCCTCACCATTTTAAAAACGTGAGTGTTGTTATGATATATGTCAGTGGATTTCAGTAGAAGTCATCAGTCATCGCTTGGAATTGGGAGCTGGGACCCAATTTTACTTCGACTGATGGTATTTGGCTGCTGGCAAATTCGAAATGAGAGCTGAGACTCATTTCCTCAGTCATTTATGGGATAAGTTCTGCCAGTAGGTACCACTTGTGGTCTTGAGACACCACTTAAAGAAAACATCAAGACTAAGAACTTGGACTTAGTCGTAATCAGCATTCTTCAGAAAATCAAGAACGGAATGAGAGCTGGGACTCATTCTTCCTCAACACTAGGGCTCGCATCAATCTCCAAAAGACCGAGTTTGATGCACAACTCCTTGAATCTTGCTTCTGGCAAAGGTTTGGTGAAAATATCGGCCAGTTGATCTTCGGTTCTGATGTACTCTACGCTGATATCCTTCTTCTCGACATGATCACGTATGAAGTGATGTCGGATATCTATGTGCTTGGTCCTAGAGTGATGAACCGGATTCTTCGTTATGCACATAGCGCTGTTGTTGTCGCAATAGATGGATACACAACCAGTGTCCACTTCATAGTCTTCCAGTTGTTGCTTGATCCAAAGAATTTGAGCACAGCAACTGGCAGCGGCAACATATTCAGCTTCAGTGGTAGATGTAGCAACAGAGTGTTGCTTCTTGCTAAACCAGCTGATTAGCCTGTGTCCTAGAAACTGACACGTACCACTGGTACTTTTTCTATCTATACGGCATCCAGCAAAATCTGAATCGGAATACCCAATGAGTGTAAGCTCATCATGCCTGGGGTACCATATACCAAGAGATTCAGTCCCCTTGAGGTATTTCACTATTCTCTTAGCAGCTTCCATGTGTGACCTTTTTGGATTGGCTTGAAATCTGACACACACTCCGACTGAGAATGAAATGTCGGGTCTGCTGGCTGTCAGATAGAGAAGTGATCCAATAATACCTCTGTAGCTGGTAGGATCAACCGATTGCCCTTGTTCATCAAGAGAGATCTGACAACTGGGGCTCATCGGTATTCTGAGGGTCTTAGTCTTCTCTGGGCAATATTTCTGAATTAAGTCCTTGGCATACTTCCGCTGATTAATGAAAATCCCATCAGCTGACTGCTGGACCTGGAGTCCTAGGAAGTATGTTAATTTGCCCATCATACTCATCTGAAATGAGTTCTGCATCAATTGAGAAAACTTCTCGCAGAGAGACATATTCTTTGACCCGAATATAATGTCATCGACATATATCTGCACCATTAGCATATCATCAGCATCCTTGATGAGGAAGAGAGTCCTATCGATCTTTCCTTTCCGAAATCCATTACGGATCAGGAACTGTGACAGCGTTTCGTACCAAGCCCTGGGCGCCTGTTTCAATCCATACAGGGCCTTTCTCAGCTTGTACACTTTGGTGCCTACTTCAAAGCCTGGAGGTTGTTCGACATATACCTCCTCCTTTAACTCGCCATTCAAGAAGGCGCTCTTCACGTCCATCTGGAATACCGTGAATCCATGATACGCTGCATACGCAAGGAACAGCCGTATCGCCT
>JAPKLW010000873.1:177244-265207 GCA_026898455.1 Plectranthus barbatus
GCCGCCCAGATTGGGCGGTTGTGGGGCACCGCGCCCGACTGCTGTGGGCTGCCCCCATCCAGTTCCAGCCGCCGTTTCTCGACCCGCGCCATGATTAGCTCCTCGACCTCGTCCAGCTGTCAGAGCGATCCTTCCCTCATCGACTTCGATCACCTGAGTGTTATTTGGGTCATCCGCCATTTCCTGCAAATAGGGTTAGTGCGGATTTGTTCCAGGGGCCCCACGGTGGGCGCCAAATTTTTTAGGTTCAAACTTACTGAATTCGGAGCCCCGGGAACATGACGAAATAAAATGCAGGAAATAACAAAGTAAAAAAGAGAAAAGGCAACAAATGAAAGATGACTAATGACTGAATGCGATAACCAGATCCGTTGACCTCCGTCTTCATTGATCAAAATAAGCGTGTGAGTACAATATTTTGGATTTGTCGAACTGCGTAGTGAGAGCTTTCCTACTGGGGCTACGTGCGTATGTCTAGATGGGCAAATCGGCGTACAGGGATCATATATATAGGAGTTACTATTTCTAGGGTTTTATCTAGGGTTCTCGGGAGCCTCACTAGGTCGTTGAGCGGCGCTTCCAAGGATATCGGGGTGCTTGAGTCAAGGGCGGTTGGTTCTCTCCGAGATTCCCTCACACCTATCGTTATCTTCCCATTATCCCTCTTTCGAGTTCTGATCGACCATTGGGGAGTACGATATGCATGTCTGAGACTCTTTCTTTGGCATTCGGACTGCTCTCACTACTGGTCAAACTGTCGTAGGTTTGAACTCTTCCTCATCGAACTGCTCCGCTACTTTCTTCGCGGGCCGCCATCCTTGATGGACCTGAAAAAAGGCAAATTGGGCCGCGTATCGGGCCTCTAGGTGGGCCAAATGGGTTCGACCCCCAACAGTAACTTTGGCTGTACTTGAACTTGTCATTGATGATTGAGTAATGACTATTTTATTCTGGTGGGTATTTTTAAATGTTTGTTACATTGAAATATATATTTGTTTTTGATTCTTGTGTCTTTTAAATATTTATTACTTTGAAAGATATTTGTTATTTTTTGTAATTACTTATGATTTGTTTTACTAGTGACACAAGGATAATGATGGAGCAAGAAGATAGTGTTGGAGGTCGTAAAAAAAAACAAATGCTTTTGGAGCGAAGAGGAGGTGGATGCGTTAATTTTAGTTCTTCAAGATACGGCTTGTGATCCTTCATGGAAGTCAGATGGTGGTTTTAAGAACAACTACATGAACGAGGTACATAAAAGGATGCTGATAAAAATTCCATCTTTTACTAAACAAGTTACGCCTCATATTGAGTCAAAAATTAAGTGGTTGAAAACCAAATTCCATGTTATCAATGATATGCTAAGAGAGAGTGGTTGCCAATGGAATGATGTGGAGCAAAAAATAACTTGTGAGAGATAATAATTTGACAATTATTGTAAGGTATGTCATCTACTATGATTGCTACTATGATTTCTCATATGAAGTCTATGTGAAATTTTGTTAATTAATTTAGAAATCTTTGATATTTTATAGAATCACAAAGAGGCTAAAGGAATATGGGAGTTCAACTTTCCATATTGAATAAACTTGAATTGGTTTATGGGAAAAATAGTGCTATTGGTGCATCCGTGCAGGGCTATGGCGAGGCTATTCGAACTATGAAGAAGATAACGAGGTCTACTATGAATCACAATCAACTCCAACTGCAAGAAATATGGCTACAAAACATAAAAGATCTACACTATTTGAAGATAAGGCTGCAAAAAAGGAAAAAGCCAATGACAACCTCGGATGTTGGGATGCAACTAGCAGAAATAAATGCAGCTTTTCGTACACTCATGGAGGGCTTTACCTGCAACTTTGAGACTATTGCAAATGCTATGGTGGAGGAAAATATGCCTGAAAAAGTTGCCTCAGAAAGAATGAAAGATGCTATTGAAGAGCTGACGAATCTTAGCCTTCCAAGTGCTGATGTGTTTAAGGTAGTTGATATATTCACTGCTGACAAAGACAAGATTGACGTATTTCTGAATCTTCCATCTCACTTGCGATTGCACTATGTTCTCAGCTTACTTGTTCCTTCCTCGGGTAATTGAGTAGTCTTTTAGATTCGAGAAATTAGCAAACTCTTAAGCATTTTGATTTTGGCACTTTAGTTTTGGTAATTGTTATTTTGTTGGATGTTTGTGGACAATTACCAAATGAACTACATATATTTTGCAGGATGATTGCAAAAATGTCGAATGTTTGGTATATTATGTATTAGTATGGATGTAAAAATGTGCTTTCGAAAGTCTTATTTGTTTTTATTTATTGGAGATTGAATATTTGTTTTTTGTTAAATTTTGTTTAAGAGTAGATTCAAAATTTTCTTTGTTAATATTTGGGATAGAAAATTTGAAATTTGTGTTATAGTTAAAATCATTCAAGTATATTATTATTATTTAATATTTGGAGATTTGAAGTTTTAAAATTATTATTATTTTTAATTTATCATTTTATATAGTTTTATTTTTCTATTTATTATTATTGTATTTTATTAATTTTATATATTCTTTCTTTTATTTTACTAAATTTTTCTTTAATGAACAAATGATAAAAATAATAATCAATAATTTATTTCTAAACCATAGATTTAAACCAAATATGAAAATTGGAATGATTTCTAAACTCATTTCATAAACCAAATAGTTTTATTGGAATGCTCAAACCCAATACTTATACCAAACGCCCCCTTATAAAACACATTTTTTTAGTTTTCTTTTTAGTGCTGTTGTCCAATATTTTTTTTTAATAACAAAACCCCAAGACATAGACTATTTTTTTCAATCTCGATTTTTTATGCTTCAATTTAACATGACAATCATTCAATAAAGTTAATAAACCTGACTAGCTATAGTATATATATATTTACATATTCTATATCTTAGTTATTAATGTAGCACATTGACTCAAACGTACGTAGGATTCAATTGCTATCAAAACACAGTCAAAGAAAATCATGAATTTATATCAAATACTATTCAAACGTCTCCAACCGTAAACACAAATAATTAAGATAATTAAGTGTACTTATCTATTACTAATAAATCATGAATTTGGGAGTCAAACATCAAAGGTGATTATTACAAGTTACAGCTAATAAGTTATAATAAAACAATATTGTATTCAATATGTAATGTTCAAAAGATTAAATCAGAATGTAATATTCTTTCCAATATAAAAACAAACCTACACGAGCCCATAAGTATAACATATAATAAAACAATATTGTATTCAATATGTAAACCATATATGGTTCAGACACACACATATATATATATATATATATATATATATATATATATATATATTAATTTAATTCAGTTCTAATGCAGACAAAGAGGCTAGTTAAAGCACACATATATCAAACATTTGTGGGAACAAGCTTAAACCACTGCACTTCTGGATTGTCGGAACAAGTCGGCAAATCAGCATTATCATCTCCGACGCACAAACATTTCTTGGTCAGAATTTGGGAGCCATTGTTTTCCAAGCAGAAGTGCATCCCCTCCCCATCCTCCGCTGCTAAATGAAGGCCAGAACTCGACACATACTTCCACTTGCTCGAGCAATCCTTCGAAACAACCGGTGCCTGCCCGTCTCCGGCCACCGTCACGCACAGTGGCTTACGATACAGCTTGATAGCGCCGCCGTCCTGGTGCTGATCCCACCACGTTGCGTACTTACAATTCGCTAACAAAACCGCACCCTTCTTCGATATCTGCACGCAGAGGCCGCTCAAAGGGTGGAACATCTTGTAATGCATCGGATGCTTGGACCTGTAGTCTTGATTGGTCTGTCTGATCATCTGCAATCTGTCGATCAGAGCAGGGTTTCTGAGACGGTCCCAGTTGAAATCAACGACTCCGAAGGCTTCATCGTTGTCGGGTTTCCCTTCTCTGAAGATGTAGCTGCCCTGAAAAGACCACAGAGCCCAATCCACGTCGGCCTCCGCCACAGAAGCCAAGAAACAGCCGATGTACCGGTTGTCGGCCTCGTTCACGCCTCGGTTGTCGATGCCGAACTCGCTGATGAAGAGGGGGAAGGAGTCGTTGCCTCTGTCGGTCAAGAAAAGGTAGTTGTATCGTGCCTTGTGCATGGCTTCTTTGCATAGACAGTTGGTTCCTGCAGTCCATTGCTCGGCGGTGGTGCCGAAGGCGTACCAGTGGGCTTCGAAGACAAGTTTGTTGTGGAAATCCACTGCGAAGGGTCTGGAGCGGAGGAATCCGAGGTTGGTGGCGGTGTTGAGGCCGGAGACGATGACGAGAAGCTTAGGGTTTTCTTTGTGGATGGTGTTGGCGCCCTGCTGCATGTACTTGTACCAGTCGTCCTGGTTTTGCCGCTTCCCTCGGAGCTCGTTCCTCATGCTCATAGCCACCACCTATCAATTATCATTAGGGATGTTAATTTAATCTTAAATTTATGGATTAATTCGATTAAATCTAGCTAAAATATAAATTTAAATTTAAATATTTCAGCTAAAAAATATTTAGCTCGAAACTTGATAGGAGTAAGTTCGAAAGTTGATGGGTTGGTACGGATAAACTAATTATTATTTTATTAAAATATATTTCTATTATTTATAGATTATATTTTTAATTATGTTTCAAGTTATATAATTTTATTTAGTTAAAATATTTTTAATAAATAATTAAATCGTTAAAAGTTAGTATTTAATAAAGAAATGAAAATACTGATAAAATAAAAAGGATATATATTTATAATATTTAAATTGATAATGTATGAATTTTGAATCCGATAAAATAAATAAAGATGTGTTTGCATTTTTTTATAAAAGATAAATATTTCATACATTTCTTTTAATCTTTTAGAAAATTAAAGAAGAGAGAAAAATATTTAGTAATTTAAAAAATCTTATAAATATTATAAAATAATTATAAAAAAATTGTAGGTCTAATATACTAGCCAAAAATCGAAGAGTTCGAATAAGGGTTGAGAATTTCTAGTCCAAAAAAGTCTCAATATTAATTATCCAAGCAATAGTCCTTGTTAGGGCAGACCCAAAATTTGACGGGCTAGTTCAATTAATATCCTTCTTTATGATTTAATAATTAAAAAATTAGATAGTTTAAAAAAACGAATTTAGATATTTATATGTCAAAGGAAGAGACCGTACGTTCGTGACGAATATTTATTGGAGTTGCCAGAAATGTTTGTTTTTGAAATATAATCTAAAATCTAATTAAGAAAAATCTTGATCTAGTAATGTACAAACTCATTCATTACTCTAACATTAAATAGCTATTCTTTTTTTTTTTTTCTATTTAGTGTAAATTCATTGTCATCAAAATTAGGAAACCTCCTCAAGAATTCAAGATTTATTAGGAACTTTGGAAGGAAACCTAAGCAATTGAAAATCCTAAAATTAGAAGAAAAAAAATTATTAAAATTTAAAATAAATATTTCAATTATACATAATTTTGAATTGCATTAATTAAAACCCCCAGTTAATTATTAATAAAGAATAATCAAAACTAAAGAGAAATAAAAAAAACGAAAGGAGTACGTGGTCTTGTTTGTCTCACACACGCGACCGTCGCATGCAAATGTTAAAAAGTCCCTTGTTCGGGGCGCATGGTAGAAGCACTCTATCTATGATCAATAGGTCATGGATTCGAGCTTTCATGGGGACATGTAGGGTGTTTGTGTGTTTAATTAATGTTAATTTAATTTTATTTTTTTTAAAAGATGGATTTACTCCTACAAATAATCAATTTTAATAACTAAAATGTTTTCGAGCTTTACTGAAAATATTTGTGTGTATGTATGTGTTTAAATTAATGAAAAAGAATATTAATATGTAAATATTATTATACTGAATTTTGTGTGAAATGAAATAAAATTGATGAACTGACCGCGGGTTGATCCTTGTGGGCCCTGGCGACCTGAGCCAAGCCCCGCAGCCACTCCTCCGGGTCGAAATAGGTGTCGCCGAAGAAGCCATTCCCGTCGGAGTTGTGGCAGCACCACTTGGGGAGGCTGACGTGGTTATCCAGCACCACCATTATCCTCGCCTTCCCCATCTCACTCACCACCGCCTTGTGCACTTCCCTCACCGTCATCTTCAAATACCCTGGATTATTTCTCCTGATCCCTTCCTTCCCCGCCGTCAGGTTCCGTTTATCCAGCGACTCCTCTATCGTGCGGCCGCCGTACTCCGGCCGGGTGTACATGTACGTGGGCCACGTGAAGCGCACGCAGTTGAACCCCGCCGCAACTATCTGCCTCGTTATCTGCTTCACCGGCTTCTTCGACAGCCCCTCTGCGATCATCGGCTCCAAATGCGACGGCCAGTTCACGCACGTCAGCTTCACTCTCCTCCCGCTCGCTTCCTCCACGATCCACCGGGACCTCGTCGACAGATGGGTGTGGAATGGCTCCGCCATTTGCAACAGAAACAACAAAGTAATTGTAATATTAATGGCTGTCGCCATTGTTGCTGCTTGAATGTGATTTTCTTGGAGATTGCGATGCCGCATTTAAAGCCTTTGGACAAGAATTAGGCAAAACCGGATTTTTTTTATGGGAAAGAAAATTAAAGTTGTGGGAATTCTGTTTATGGGTTGCGTTAGCACAAACACAAGTGTTGGATTTAAATACAATGTCATCCTCATTCATATTGGTGTAGCCACCATTTGTTGCTTTAATTCATGAAATTAATTTTCTGGAAATAGGAACTACTTAATTAGTAATTAAATTTATTAACTACATGAAGTTATGAAAATTAATTGTCAAAGGAGAGAAAACTACTTATTTATTCACAAAGAATTGAATTTTAATCTCATGTTTTTTCTTTTTATCGATGTTATCCTACCTTTTACTTTTCTTTACGAATTTCATCTCACATGACAAATAACATTAATTTATTATTATTTTTCTTCCACGTGGATACCACATTAACGCCCACATGAATTTTTATTAATTTTTTTTAAAATGTTGTTACATTAAAATTTGAAATTTCAGCAAACATGTGATTTCATCTTTATTGTTTTTTAAAAGCTGGTTTTTTTTTTTTCAGATTTTAATGAACCGATGTCATTTTGATAAATCCCTCACTATAAACAAAAATTCGTGTGGATGCCACATCAGCGTCCACGTAGTAGAAGAAAAAAATGTATGAATCAACAATTAATTAATATTATTTGTTATGTGAGATCAAATTCATAAACAAAAGTAAAATGTAGGATAAAATCAATTAGAAAAAAAAAACTTGATAAAATTCAATTTTTTTGGCATAAAATGAGTAGTTTTCCCTAATATTAACTAAAATTTGGGAATTTACTAATATATTAAAAAAATAGTTAGTTGCATAAAATTAAGCGGGAATAGTTATAGTAGTTTTTTTTTTTTGGAACAGTTATAGCAGCATTTGTTTTTTTTTTAAATCCATTTATTATAATATATTTAAATATTAAATTAATTTGGTAATTAATGGTTAAATTTGTATTATTATAATTATAATTATATATATATATATATATATATATATATATATAATTTCCGGATTATGAATATAATTATTTACAAAAATTATAAAATTATAGTCGTGATAATTAAATATATATAAGATTTGGAGATTTATATAATCGAATCAATATATATTGTATACATATAACTATAATATGAATTTTTATAACAATATATGAAAATTTTGGGTTTTTATGATCTCATATATTTATGATCACATTTTTATATAATAAAATATAAATATTGTGAAAATTTTGAATTGAACTAAAATGAAGAAACCCACTTATATGCCACGACGAACACGGATCGATATTTTTATGCAACACAGATTAAATAGTAATTAGAAAACTGAAAAGTAAATTAAAAGTACTCTAACTGAGTGCGATTAATCATAATAACCAATAATCAAAGAAAAAAAAAACTTGTATTTTTTAGTACTGTAAGATGTTAGTATATATAGAGAATGTAATTCATTGTTGAGATCATATATTTACATATATAGTAATGTACACACATGTTAAAATAATTATTTAAATGCCAATTTCCATTTTGATTGATGAGGAAAGCGAATGAAACCAAAGTTTCATTTACGGTTTTAAATTAGAGACGTTCAAGACACTAAATCAATGTCGTTTAATTCATAGTCTTTTATGATGAAATTTTCATGCACAGTTGGTTATATAGTGTTAATAATATCCGACATCAATTAAAAATAATGATCTGAGCTATCTTATAATGGTGAGACTTCTCTCTTCTTATATACCGATTTTGTAAAAATTAATAAGTTGATCTTTATATAATATCAGACCAACCACCCAGTAATAATGTCGAAAGCTCTAATAGCATGATTTTTTGCGATTTGAATAATTTCATGCGTACATGAGACATCCCTTTACTTACAAGTTTGAATATTCTTGATGACCATATATTTGAGACATTGATTGTGTGGACAAATACATATTTCAATAAAATTAGACATAGTTGGATACGCTGTCCCATTTTTTTTAATACATCTCTCTATCAACTTTATTATTTGAATAACTATTATCCTAAAATAAAAGTCTAAGTTAACATTTGGTTTAAATTTAATGTTAAGTTATAAAACTCCTAATTATGATATAAACAATTATCAACTAAATATAATATCAAATGTTGGAGAATATCTGTGAACCCTAATTGAGCATAACCAATCTATTGAATAATTGTAAAATTTAAGTAAAACATGAATTCAAAGATTACAAAAAAAAATAAAAATGAGAGAAATACTAACGATATGTAAGATAGAAAATAGAACGCAAAAAGTGAGAACTAGATAACCTTTGTATTGGCAGGGCAATTTTTTGTTGAACTGCCCTTCATTCTACTATTCTGATGAGTGACGAATTCAAAAATCTTTTGTAGGAGAGCTTTATTAGATTTTATACGATAAAAGAATGTATAATTGAGATAAAATTTTACATGTTCCTCCACATTTTTAACATCATCATAATATTTTCTTTTTCCTTATCATCAGCTTGTTTTTCTTCTACACAACTTAAATAAAAGAGTTATCCATAAAAATATCAAATTATTGTATTATTTCGGATCGATAGATGCTCTTCCAAACCATCGAGTCATAATGAGATTAAAAACCCAATACTTCCTAGTTATGTATACAAATACTTCTTTGTTTTAGGGAAGCTATAAGATAGTGTAACGGGTCGAGCAAATAATGTATCCGGTGCCAAGGCTCTCTCGATTGTGTAACGGGTCGAACTCAAATATCTAAATTCACCAACTCTATATATATATATATATAAATGCATCAGTTCAATTATACAGAATCTGGTACAAGCAATAATGCATGCAATGAATATAGGAAAAAAAAATTGATGGATTTTGTAGGTTTGGGAATGGAGGAAAGTAAATGCATGTGAGATTAATGGGCAAATGAATTGAAGTCATGATGTAAGAGAGGTCTAAATGTGGAACAAAATTCCGAAGCTGTAAATTCACAATAAATCTGACTGCTTGTATGGGAACGGTAAATATCAATTCACGAGATGCTGAAACATTAAAATGCACCTTTTTTTATTTATTTATTTTTAAAAAGACAAAGAATAAAACCCAGAAATGGAAGATTGTTTGTTATTGTAATATATATGCCAACTGTGAAATACGCTCTTCATTTATCGTGCCTGAATTACACAATTAACTCTACCGTTTTACTTCAATGCATAGATTTTCCCTCCATTTGTTCTTTTTTTTTTTTTTAAGTTTTACCCAATCACAGATTTAGAAATTTAAAATTGGGGTATGATATATAAAAATATATATATAAATAATATATAAAAATATATTTATATATGTAATAAAAGGAAAAAAGAAGATTGGGGTATATACAAGTGTACCCATGTTATTATATAGATCCGCCCCTGGTTTTACCACGATGTAAAACTCGACTTAGATGACTGTTTAGACTAGGGCTGGCAATTCGTGCGTGTTGGGTCGTTATTGTGTCGTGTCTTATCGTATTGTGTTTGAGCTTATCAGGTTCGTGTTGTGTTCGTGTTTGAGCTTAACAGGTTCGTGTCGTGTTCGTGCTCATTATTATCGTGCGTGTACGTGTTGTATTAAAATTTTTTAGTCCCAAGTGTAAAGCTGACAATTTTAGTAAAGTTAATTTTCATCGTGTCGGGTCGTTTTCGTGTCGTGTCACTATCGTGTTTGAGCTTAACGGGTTCGTGTCGTGTTCGTGTTTGAGCCTAACAGGTTCGTGTCATGTTCGTGCTCGCTTTTATCATGCGTGTTCGTGTCGTGTCAGAAATTGTCAACCCTAGTTTAAACCGCTTAGACGCTAAGCAATTATCAACTGAACCAAAAAGTATGCAATTATCAGTCTTGTTCGTTTTTCTATTTCAGCATTTAGGCACCACTTAAACAGGCTAGGTGGTGGAGTTAGGCAACAATTTGAATTAGGCAAGATAGACGGTGAATGTGTGAATTGGTTAGTTTTATAATAACATACTTAATTAATGAAAAATGAAAACATGCATATTTCAAGCCTAAAGTGAATACCTAAAGTGTAAGTATTAATAATATATTTTTATTACATCAATTTTAAGATGTATAGATAAATATTAATTCAACTTTGCAATTTAAGAATGCTTTAATATTTGAAAAAAAAACATGTTAAACGCTGGATCCCATTTAAGTCTACCTGGGCCTTAGAGAATTTTACAATATTGACAACTACACAGTTGTTACTCGTAGAAATACTCCCTCCGTCCCACGAAATTAGTCCCATTTGCCTTTTTTGTCCGTCCCATCTAATTGTCCCATTTCCTAAAATGGCAAATTTTTTTACACTCATCAATAAAATATTAATTCCACTACACTCACTAACATTGGTTATCGTGCCAAAATCAAATGGGACTAATTACATGGGACGGAGGGAGTACATTTTAGGTTGCTCCATGCTAGACGTCGACATAATTTAAACTTATATTTACATATAAGAGTGTTGGTTCCGAGATCAAAGTAAGTATAATGTGCAGCGAAAATTATCAGATCAAAATTGCACTTACAAACTGATGATTCTTGAATAAACTACAACACTAGAATGTGTTGAATTTCAAAAAAGCCTTGCTAGAAAAGTAAAAGGCAGTAAAGAGAAAGGATTTATAGAGGTTCGGACAACACATCCCACGTCCTTTCTTTAGACCATGGTCTGGAAATTCTCTAAGCCTCTATTACAAAATGGTTTCGAGATTTATCGCTAGCTGGTAGATGTCAGTGTCTACCAATCCACTAGCTCACTCGTCCAGGCCTCTGGTTCCTTTGGCTTTGCAGACTTGGAGTGTGGGCACACCACGCAACCTCCTCCTCCGGATATTGAGAGTTTCATAGTTCCTCTTGAACTGTCGAACTGGTTGGCTAGACATCCATAATAATCACCGCAGGAGATCTGCAGTGACTGTTATGTTCTTTCTTGGAGAGAAAGAATACCAAAAAGAAAACTCGAGTTTAGAAGTTACGAGTCTCATGTTCAAGAGATGGCACACGATAGGCTGCGAGTTAGCCTTGATGATAGAAATACTTCGAGTTTTCACTTGTGTAGAGTGCCAATTAGTGCATTATTCATTCACTTATCAATAGGGTTTTAGTGCATTATTCGTTCACGTATGCCATGTCGATCAACATGGAGAGAAAAGGCAAGACCGAAGTGGTTACATCTCGAGCGAGGTAGAGCAGTGTATGTCGGTCGACATACGGAGTTTTTTGGTAAATTTTTCAAAACTTGGGCCCAGTGCAATATTTAGTCCTACATACCTTGTATAAATAGCAAGTAGGTTTCAAAAATTAGGACTTTTGCCACTTTTGAGACTCGGAGAAATTATTTTTATTGTTCTTTAAGTATTATTGCCTGGGAATCGAAGATTTGGATCAAGAACTGACAACACTGGATCTGAATCAACATCACTTTTATATTATGAAAAATATTTACAAGTTTTATCGTTTCATATGCTTGTTCTCTATGACTATGAGTAGGTAAATCCTTAATCAGATTCTAGGGTAATTGTAAATATCTTGGTTGCATGTTTAGGGTATTGAATCGATCAAATTAATATTCTAGCTTTATCAATTCTTGTGGTAATTCTAAATTTGAGATAGTTGACCATAAAATTAGGTTTCTAGTTAATTAATTTGAGACTGAAATGTGAGAATTAATTAATAGACTTAATAATTGATAATATGGTTCTTAATTTTGTCTGAAAAGAAAAGAATTAAATCATAGGAATAAATCTGAGATTTTTGGGAGTTGTTAATTATTTTAGAGACCAAAAGGGTATAGACAATTGATAATCTACTTTATGAATTGTCGGGATTAGAATTTGTAATAGTCCACTGATGTTCCACCTAATTCTTTATATTAATTAATCGATGCAATTTCTCTTGCATGTTGTCCAAGATATGAACTTGTCCCTGGAATCTGTGCTTTTTCTCGAAAGAATCTCAAAATCCTCTTCCAATTTCGTTTAATTTAATTTTTCAATTTTAAGTTCAGTTTCAAAATCACCAAACCTTTCAAATTTGATATACTCAGATAATAAACCGAAAATTGTATTTCAGTACATGAGATGGTTCGGTTATTCAATCTCTGTGGGATCGATAATTTTATGTGCCGCTAGACTATTATTATCTACTATAAATTTAGTGATCAAATTTTAGCTCCGTTGCCGGGGATTGATTAGAATTTTCTTGTTATTGATTTTGTTCTAGCCTTCTAGGGTTATTGATTTGAGTTGTACTTTAATTTTGTCTTTTAAATTATTGCGCAAGTTTTTGATTTTCTATCTATTTCGATCGAAGTCCCCTACCTCGGTCGACGTGTGCTTTTGTTCCGTGTCGATCGATGACACCCACGTTAATCAACATATGCGTCAATATAAAAAATTTATTTAATTCATTTACTTTGTTGTTTGTGTATGTTACTCACTTTTTCCTCTCATTTCAGGTAGTTTATGAAAACAAGGAGAAGTGGAAAGGAGCTGATTGTGTTCGATCCTGAGATCGAAGCTACTTGCCGAAGGAATAATAGTAGGAAAAACTATAAGGAAAAGCTTCAAGCAGTCAGACAATCAAGATGGCTGATACAAATCTACCAAATGAGGCTAACATCACTCCAAAGCAGGCTGCTGAACTTCTGAGAGAGGTTAAGAATATAAGGGAGCGTATGAGGGTAATGGATCTTGAAAGAGCCTATAACAACAACAACGAATGGACGAACCACTCTACACACTGCCATCAATAGTGTACTAGTCCTAGAATATTACCTTGAGACTACGATCGATTCAAAAGAAAGAACAGTTACCTTATCCTCCCAGGGCTTCAGTACGTCAGCTGAACAACCCAAGCTCATAAACAAAATAAGGTTGCTAACCTTCTTTCAATGATTAATAAGACTTAGCTCAAGTACCACATGTACTTGGTTCTCATCTCATTAATCTAACTCTCTGAAGATAGCAATCAACAGAGATACATATATGATAGTACAAAATAATTTTAAGCATAAACAATGAATTTAAAAATCAGAACATTTTCACACCCATTTAGAAAACTGAGCATGAAGCTCAAAAGGCATTTTAGATTTTACTGAAAATAGTCCCCACCTGTTATTGCTTACAGTCTTAGAAGTCTTTGTTAGTTGTGCGTTGAGTTGTCACAAACTTTTCATGTGTTTCTCCCTTCACATAATAACACAACATAGCATACACTAATTAGGATGGATCGTCTTAGCATAACCCAATCAGCCCTAGCTGACGTTACTTGACGTAGATCAGGACGTATGACTGACCAACTAAAATGACATCTCCCAGCTATTCAACATGCATTCTCTCTCCTCGAGACACGCACATGACTTCAACAAACTCAATCACATAAGTTAACCAAACCATGGTTAACGAACCAACTCAATTAAAGCACGTTTATATTATAAATGGCTAACATGCATTTGACTTCGCGTAAATCGAATTAATCAAGATTTAATATCCCAAATCATAATCCAATGTATAAACATGTTTATCATATGTTTAATTTATCAAAAATAAGCTTAAACATCGAAAACTAATCAATTCGAATCAAGATCGGACATGAAAGTCGAATTATACACTTTCTATTTTCTGTGTTGACCGACATGGCATGTGTGTCGATCAACACAACCATATCGATCGACATTCCCATTGTCGATCGACATGCTCCTCTTGGTCGACACTCTACACACAACTCGACGTCTCGACTTCGACCGACGTGCTCACATATCGACTAACGTACCTACCTCGATTGACATGGCTTACGTCAATCGACGCACAAATATTGATCGTCATCGGCTGTGTTCTTCGATGAACACACAAGCTACGACCTGTAACTCGCACTAACTCCCAATTCAGACCTTCCCAACCACAACAAACCTCACCAACATGTTCCTCTACATCTAAAGATCACGAACGCATGCTCAAATCATTTGCAAACACGCAAACTCATCGGAAAAATAATGGGATCTAATGCTCACCAGATTATATAATCGTGCGGCGATGGCGATTATTCCAACGTCCAATCCCCGAGTTCTTCGTACCACAATGATCCATACGACACAAGGAATACGAATATAAATTACTATTTAAACTCTCCTTGCAACGAGGGCTACACGCAGGTGGTGAGAGCTTGGCCGGCGGTGAATGGTGGTGAACGAAAATTTGAGAGAAAGATGGACAGCGAGATGGTGTCGTACGGGGGTGGAGAGGAAATGGAAGAAAAATGGTTGAAGTGTGTAAAATGTTTTTACACAATTTGTTTTCATTTTTTATAATTTCCACCGCCATTGTCACTTCTTGCAGCCCAACCTAGGAAAGTAGCCGCCAAGCTACTATTGTGCGTGGTAAATTCTTCTTGACGAAGAATTGTCGTACAATTTATCCTCCGGCTCAATTCGCGTGTATTCTCCTTCGATAATTTAATTTTGTGGATCTCCATTTTGACATGCATTGTTTCAATTAAATATGCAATTCCACGGAATTACTCCAATTAACGAGTCCAACTCGTTCATATAATTTTCCAAATTTTGGGAGATAATAATATCATCCGAAATCTCTAAAATTCAATAATTTATAATTTATATCTCTGGTCTCAGAAAATTAATCCGATCATTTCCTATTCTTCCATATTTTATTTCCAAGCTTTCCCTAGCTCGGTATAAGAAACAGATCTTTCGAGCACAAGTTATGAATTTAAATGCAATATTATTATTTTAAGATAATAATTCGTTGCACTCGAGTTTCCTACGAAAAATGTGACTGCATGGTCACTTAGGTATTCTCAAAACGAACTCATACGTATATTGTATGTTAGAAACAGACCCTCGTGTCACATCGGGTGTCATTTCTTGTTTCTAAAACAATATAATATTATATGCAAAAATATAATTGTTTATTTAATTGATTAATTAAGCATTAATTAGCTTAATTAAACTCGAGATATTACAACTTCTAACTTGATGGTTTCTATACATTCTTTTGACACATCAAAACAACAATTAAGTAGGAATACTTCCTAACAAAGAATTCTTATATACAAGGAATTCATTTCTTTTCTCTCCGATGTGGGGTATGGGCTTGCAAAATCCAATAAGAATGACAACATTTCGATCGAAAATGAGAGCATTCCAATCTATGCTATGCACAATAAGTATTTCGATCAAAATGCATCATATTCCTCCGTTTCGTACGAACTTTGGCCTTGCCTTTATAATCATGGAATTTCGAAATAAATTTACTAATTTTTTTTATTTTATGTCAATTAGTGGAGAAATCTTCAACCAAGAAGTAGACCTGCAAGCTTAAAAAAATATCCCTAGCTTATGATCATATTTCATTTTAATAAAAAGCTTATTACTTGTTTAGTTAAATTCATCAATGAAACATATCAAATTTTAGTTACTTACTACAAAACTCATTAAGTTAATTTGAAATTTTAAAGTCGTTTCGTATAATTTATATTTTACACTTTAATTTATAATAAACATAAATATATCATTTATTTTCTTACTAGTTATAAGAAATAAATGAATCATTATAAATTTTAAACATAAATCCAAATTTTAGGAAGCTTTAGTTCAAAATGAGTTTTGAGAAATTTAACCATAAATGCATCAAACATAAATTACTATTTAAAATAAAATGCATTAATTTAAATTCTTTCCACTCAAATATTTATATTGAAGATCAAGTCCATGTAATCGGATAAAATGTTTCAACCACTTGTGCCGGAAACTTGAGCCATATTTTGTTAATATCTTTCATATCACACCACATTTGAATTTGAGCTTTTTTATTGTATATCAACGATTCGTAAGCTTGAAGAATTCAACAAAAACAACTCTTCTAACTAGAGAACATGGAAAGATCATCATATCTGTTACAATCAAACATATCTCTACCAGAATGCTTAACTTACTTGGACTTCCTTTGATCGGAAACCCTCGCACCCATTATCTTCACGACTGCTTCATCCTTCGATCTTAGCAACTTCAGAGCAGGATGCACGCTAAGATTACCAGCAACAATCTTCTGGCCCACATCCAGTTCACTTAAATCTACATCGATGAAGGGAGGGATTATATCTGCAGGACAGAGAAACTTAACAGTTCTCTTGATGATGTTGAGAGACGACCCTGCAGAACAAGAACAATTGCTGAGAAATGCAGATGTTTATTTGTTTAACAAGCTTCGAAATCAATGATGCATTTCGGTATATTGCTTCTCACATGCTTCCCAAATCTAACTACTTCTTGCATCAACATTTTATTATCAGGTTCTTTCATGCCTGGATTCGTGTCAATACTCACTACTGAGCTCACATTCCTGCCATGGTTGGTAGTCATCGTTGTCAATTTTGAACTCTCTCATGCATGTAATTTAACTCATATTACCAAAGCATTTTTTGTTGCTTCATCAAATAAAATAGTGCAAGACACTTTTTGGGGGGGGGGGGTGGAGAATTGTAAACATATTTCATTAAGCATGAAAGTTGAGAACAAAAGGTTAGGGTTCAAAATTCCATCCAGATCAGCACGGCCAACATCTGAAGGTTAAGGGCTCAGAGAAGATACAGCTGCAGGCAAGCATATGATTAAATCCAAGATACACGCTGCAAAGTGTCAATCAGGCAGGATTGCAGTCCCACTCTATCCTATATTTGCAAGTGATCTGACCCTAATAGCATTGCATATCTTAACCAATTCTGCAATTTAAATACAGTGACTAGGTCTAGTACAAGTATTCCAATTAATTATAGTTTCAATTTTAATCAGTCCTAATACACTTTGAGATTGCATTCACATTGAATTCAATTCTAGAATCTAGAGAAGTGTCAGATAAAACTATCGGACAGAAATTCATGCCATGGATATAGCCTGGCCTTATGCTGGCAGAAAGAATTCATCAATGTGGGGGAAATGCAGTGGCTAAACCTCGATAGCCATAGAGGAATCATCAGTCAGGAACCTGATTAGCTGAATTACAAAGCACTTCTTAGAATTTTAATGCAAAGTGACAAATTAAAGGATAGAAGTTATCTATGTTAACAATCCTTAAATATAATTGGCCATGGTTTCCATCTAACCCAATGCACCACTTGTACTATAAGCTTTCCCCATCAACCTTGACCCAGCCAAATGCTATTCAAGCAACACATTTGCCCATGAATTCACAACTTGGACTTATCCATTATTCTCTTGTACAAACAAGAAGTAATGAAAAATGCTGGTTCAATAAGATGAAAATGGAAGAATCAAATATTCTCCAATGCACATCATATCACACCACACCACACCAGAAAACATGTAAGCTCAAGGAATTCAGAAACAGTTATCTGCACTTTTATTGTAGAAGATAGCCAGAAAGCAACTGATTCTAGCAGAGATAGCATTTTACTTAAGATAACATGAAATCTTATATCAGTAAATATGAAGAGAAACATGAGAGCACAAAATAGTAACAGGGGATAAGATTTTCCACATACCCTTCTTCAGCCCGGGGGAAACATCATCTCCTCTAAATACAAGAGGAACATCAACCTTTAGCCAAGCACTTGATGGAGCTCTTATGAACGTAATATTAAGCACTGCATCTGTGCTCGGATGAAGATGGAGCTGACATGTTTCAAGAAGGAACATATCAATGCATAACCTAAGATCCAACCAATGCTTATCAAAACTAAATAGTATAACATACATGTGCAATTATATTCTGATTTTATGTATTACAACTCTTATGCCTTCCTCGACTCATTTTAATATTTAGATTCAGAATCACTTCCATTTCTGGTTTAACAATGGCAAACAAACACTATTTATCTCGATAAATGAATCTCACTCATTGCACAATTGAGCATTACTACGAGTTCTTTAGCTATTTCAAGCCAGCCCAACCACATTTCAATACCGAGTAAAGGAAAACCTAATGTGTCACAAGATCAGAACAGATTACACCAGAAAAACTAGCTGCGAATTCGATACTTCAATATATTATCAATCAAATACAACATATTTTCTCAATACTTTCTGCAATTTAAAAAAAAAAAAAGAACGAATATTTAAGGGACAAAGTCAATACCATTCGGGGCAAAACGCGGACCTTCTCCACAATCTCGCCAGAGCCGAGCTCCGGCTGAACCTCGAGGTCAAATAGCCTCGAGAGAAAGAAAGAGCGGCCAACATGACTCACGAGCTTCTTAATCTGATTACTCTCCACGGAAATGAGGCGCTTGTTGCCGCCGTGCTGGCCATCGTCCGCCTCGAACACGATGCTCGGAACGCGACCGGCCCTCCTCTCCTTGGCGGCGATACTCTTACCGGAGGTAGCTCGTGGGATCGCACGGATCGTCTCGTCGTGTTTTGGGTTGGGCCTGGGGAATCCATCCAGGTAAGAGAATATAGGAGAAGCGTCCACTTCTTGGAGGAGTGCGGCGGTAGAGAGCCGCCGGAGATGGTGAATGGTGGCGGCGCTGAGCGCCGGTGCTCGGCGAATCAGCATTGGGTGGGGTTAAGGAGGGTTTTGAGAGAGAAATTTGAAAGTGGAGAATTGAAGTTTTGGTTTGATTGATAGGCCCAATTTCTAACATTTTTCATTTGCGCTATTCATTCAAGACTAATTAATGATGCTTACCAAATTATATAAAATATTTTAATAAAATAATGTATAAGTAATTAACATAGATACTTATGAATTATTATAATGAAAAATTGTGAAAGAGTATAAAATTGGAGCTATTGCTTGTTAAGTCCTAGATTTTGTCGAGTCGTACGCAGGTAATCTCGACGACAGTTGCAAAGTTCAAAGGATGCATGTAGTAAATCGAGTATACCAAACCTAGTGGTACATCTGTATAAGATATTGTAAGTTATTATTAGTTTTATTATTATTATTTATTTAGCTTATTATTTTTTAAAATATCATATTTATCATGCAGATGAATCGTGCAAAACAAATGATGACAATAGACCCAAAGTTTAAAAAAGGATTCAAGTTTGAGCAATATTCATCTCAAATTGCTCAAACAGAAACTCCGTTATCCAAATCTCCTACATCACCTGATGCAATTGGTTCATTTTCTATCAAATTAAATAATTATAGTGGAAGCGGATCTGGATCTTAACGCCCATTTGGTGGGAAGAAATCTAAAATGAAAAAAAAAAATCAGTTGAAGAATTATCTAATTTGGTAAAGGCAGTAAAAAAATCAAATGAGCAAATGTTGATATTTTTTCAAAGCTCGAATGAGAACAGAAAGCAAGATAGGCTGATATAGAAAGAAAAACTTGAAGCTCAGAATATGTCAGCTGCTTCGAGACAAATATTGGCTGAAACAATGCAGATGCAAGAGGAAAATAAAATTATCTTTTGAACTTGATTTCTGATCCTATTTCACGCTCATTTTTTGAAGGGAAAAAGGCTAGAATTGCATTCAAAAGGCAACAATTCAATTGAACTCCACCAAATAATAATTTCAACTTTGGAAGTTATTTTCTTGATATTGGAGAATCTGGGATTGGATCTGGAGCTGATTTAGGAGATTTTTTATTTTATTATGAGTGACTTTAATTATTGTATTTTGTGTGCTTAATGTATTATTTTTTTGTGTGTGCTTTTTAATTTGTATTGTATTCTATTTTCTATAAGTTGTTGTAATGTATGTAGTTATGTTTAAATAAATGATGTTTGCATTATAATTTTGTATCTTGAATTTAAAATTATAAAAATTACATTTTTTAAAAACAATAAAAATTTAAAAAAAACAAATGAAAATAAAAGAAAACCTTAAAAAAGTGAACACATTTTAAAAAAATTTAAAAAAATAAAAAAAATACAAATCAACAGAAAAAAAATAGAAAAAAAAGTAAAATGCAGTGATGATTAGTGCAGCACCAAACCATTTCCACTCCATTTTGAAGTAAAATGTCATTTTCCAGCACAGCTGGAGATGGTCTTAACAATAAGGAAAAGCAAAAATTTTGGCCTGTCAAAAATCAATTTAAAAATTAGAGATTATAGTGGTTTTCAATCTAGTTTAAGTTTTGTTTTCAGGAAAATATAGGTTCTATTATTCTACATTATGTGATACAGTTCAAGAATCCCATGAAATTGGAGATTCAAAATAACTAATTTCTCATATGATTGTCCTTTAACAAAAAATGTGCGATTGTATTCTAAAAGAATTTAAGTTTGAATATTTAATGTTGCATGCATGTCATATGTTTAGAGAAACAAATAAAATAATATATAAACTAGTTAAGATTAGTGCACGATATTCGATATTTGTCATATGAACATCAAATTACATCATGATCACTATTGTATAACTCAACCACCTAGACTATCAGTTTTTTTCGAAAAAGACTATTACATATTAATCAGCCCTTATTTAAGCAGAAAATCCTAAAATGGCGTAAGTGCATGATCGACTAGTTTAGCTAGGCGTTCGACTTACTTGGACTAGGCAATACCTAAGTGGTCTAGGTGCCAGATTACAAAAAATTTATATGCTTTTGATTAAGATAAATTATGAAATAGCCAATTTAACTATTGTATCTAGCGATTTTAGCCACTCTTATGAATACATCTCAAAAATAGCCAAAAACACACATTTATGACATTATCAGATCAAATTCAGATATTTTAAAAAATAAAATAAAGTAATATAAATATTATGTAGTGTGTGCATTGTGTGTGAGAGAGTGTGAGTGCGACCCGAGTGCTACCGGGTGCGACCCCGAGTGCGACCAGGGTAAAAAAAAAATTATGGTCAACATGGGAGGGACTGGGTTAGGGATGTCAATAAAGCCCGAAACCGATGGGTCGGCCCGAAACCGGTGGGCTAAAATGCGGATTAGGGTAAGAAATTTCCAACCCGAAATTATTTTTAACCGAACGGGTTGAACCCGACGGGTTGGCGGCCCGAACGAGTTGAGCCCGGTGGGTTGCGGGTCGGCCCGTAGGTCCGACAATATTTAATAATATATTTAATATTTTATTATTTATTATTTCTAATATTATTTATATCCTACTATACCCATTAATTATATACCTAATTCCCTAGACCTAATTTTCCGTCACACAAAATCTCACCAATCTCTCCTAATGACGTAGTCCTTTACCCTCAAATCGAAAAACCTCTCATTTCTTCCTCTTTCACTGTCTTCCACTCGTCACTCTCTTAATTAGCGTAGCTACTCATTTCTTCATTTCAAGAACCTTAAGCCACTCGTTGTTATGTTCACCTAATTGAAAGCTATATTTAATTTTTTAATCATTATTTTATCATTTTATACGTTGAGAAATGTACTTCTATTACTTAAATTAGTTGGTATATAAGGATTGATGTTTTTTTTTCTTTTCAAACTATGATTATCCACTTATCACTATTTTTTTGCAAAGATATTGTTATTTGATGTCTTTTATTTATGTTGGTTCATCATTTTCTTTTTTTATTTTGTTTTAGGGGTTGTTAAAATATTTTAAGAAAATCTTTACAAAAATAAACTCGTAAATATTGCCAACCCGACGGGTCAACCGAAAACTGGTGGGTTAGGGTTAGGTTCAAAAATTTTTAGCCCGATAAAAATTCAGCCCGATTCAACCGGACCGAATAGCCCGCAGCTCGATAGGGTTAGCCCGAAACCCGACGGGTTAGCCCGATTGACATCCCTAGACTGGGTGCAATCCGAGGGAGACCGAGTGCGACCCGGGTCAAAAAAATATTAAAAAGATTTATACTCAACATGGGAGGGACTGGGTGCTATCTGAGGGGGACCGAGTGCGACTCGGTGCGATTTAAATATTATTTTTAAGTTTTAAATATTATAAAAAATACTTAAAATATTTATTTTCATGTTTCGATTTCATCAACAATCTAAAAATCATTCTTGATTAGGGCATTTTAACAAATCCCAATTAAAAGTATGTACTTTTGGCCATATTTGATATGTATTGATAAAAGTGGCTAAAATATTATGTGTTTTATAAAATTGGTTATTTTAAATAATTAAGACCTTTTGATTTACTAATATAAAAAATGTTAAAAGAAAAAAAAACTACCAAATTTTTAACCTGCTTAAAAGTGTTATAGATATATTTATTTGATGGACATTACTTAAGATATACTTTAGAGATATATATCATATCTTTCTAGATTTCTATAGATGATATGATTTCATCCTTATACATAGGACATAATATTGTAATTCTCTATACATCAATGAATAATGATATTCTCTATTTTTCTCTCCATCTTGTTCTCTCTATTGTTTTCTCTTTATTATTACTTATTTGCGATATACGAATGATTCGATTTTACAACACGTTATCAGAACGATACTCTACCAATCGAGAACTTTGTGTGATTTGACCTAGAAAAGAATCATATCTTTTCTTTAAGGCAATTTTCTTTAAATCTGAAATTTATTTATTAAAAACGTTATTTACTTCATTATGAAAAAAATAACAATAATTTGTTATTCCTGATGATCCGTCTATTCCATTTGTTTATTTACTACCCATTAATAAATTCGACGTGTGATTTCTTTTGTGAGGAAAAAAAAATGATTCCAAGTTTTGGGGGTTTTCTTTTAAATTTGAATATTTTTCGCTGGAATTTTGTTTTTACGTATTTGTGTTATTAACGTCTCAAACTTATAGTTTATTAAATATTTTTTAGTTTTTTTTTTGGAAGTTTTTTTTTCTTCCCACGATGAATATGATTTATTTTGATTTAGAAAATTGTAAATATTGATCTAATTGAATCAAGTTAATATTATGTATTGATTGATACATGTGCACATTCAGTTTAAATGTAAATCTGTAATCAAGATTATAAATTGACAAAGATTTAATCACAATTTTAAGTATTAGATTGTAGATATTTTAATTCTGATGTTATTTGATAATTTTAATTCAATTTCTTTTTTTGATTTGCGAGACATGTATATTTGGTGCAAAGAAGTTTTTTTTATATGATTTGTTGCTGGAATTTGTTTGGAGAATCGTATATGATATTGCCAAATTTTGCGGAACAAAAATTAGGATTTTATTAGAACTTTCAGCTTCTCCGCTTGTTTAGGAATTTTTAATAAAATTAGAATTCTTGTGATTATAATTAGTTTAATTTTTTATGAGTGGTCAGTCCATTTATAAATAATGTATTATTGGCATCTGAAAGATTATATAGTGGTATTAATGCGTGAGAATGAAAAACAACAAGAATAAATCTAGCATTTTGGGTATAAAATGATATATCTGCCTCTGTCATATTATTGTTGCATAGGGTTCAAGTATATTTTCGTAATCAAAGATTCATAAATTATAATATTGTTGCCTCCATAATTTATATAATCATTAATACTTTGCATAATTTATGTAGTTTAACATGTCTGATATCAACAAAAGAGAATTTGTTGAGCTCGTCCTTGATGGCAGTAACTATTTAACATGGATTTTAGATGTTGAAATTCATCTTACATCATGTGTTCTAAGCGAGACTATAATTCAAGGTTCTTCAAGTAGCTATGCCCAGAAGGCAAAAGCTTTACTATTTTTTCGTCACCACTTGAACAAAGACCTAAAAAATGAGTACCTCACTGAAAATGATCCTGTTATCTTATGGCAATCCCTGAAGGACTGGTTTGATCAATAAACTTCTGTTATCCTACCTCAAGCACAATCTGATTTGCTAAATTTGCGATTTCAAGATTTTAAGTCTGTAAATGAATATAATTCAGCTTTACACCGAATTGTGTTGCAATTAAAACTCTGTAAGCAGAAAATTATAGAGACTGATATGATAGAAAAGACACTATCAATATTTCATGCCAATAATCTCGTACTCCAGCAGCAGTATCGAGCTAAAGATTATGGTAAGTATTCTGAACTTATATCTGCTTTACTAGTAGCAGAAAAACACAATCAACTTCTTATGACAAACCATAATGCAAGACCTGTTGGTTCACACGCTGTGCCTGAAGCACATGCTATTTTCCAACAATACAATGCTACCAGAGGTGGAGGACGAGGTCGAGGATATATTCGTGGTAGAAGAGACTTATCACAATGGGATGATCGGGATCATGGATACAACAATAGATCTCAAAGTTATGGTAGAAGAAATGACAATAAACTACACCTATAAAAGGCAAATTCATCTCAACAAGAAACTGACAAGAAAGTTTGTTATATGTGTGGATGTGATGGTCATTGGTCTCGCATATGTCGTACTCCTTTGCACTTAGTGTAAGCATATCAAATAATGTTAAAAGAAAAGAAGGGCAAAAATATCCGAGATTTGCCTGAAGCAAACTTGGTCATGATGAAGATGATGATCTTATTGAAAGATGAGCTCGTTCAGGATGAAGATCCAAACAAATTGAACTTTTAGATTCCTTTTAAGATCTTTAGGATTTCTTACGTTTTGCATTCCGTTTATTAATATTGTTTTTTGGTTTCTATTTATGAACTTATTGAACACTTATTTTAATTATCTATGCACAATGAGATTATTAAGGAGCTTTATTTACTTGAATATTTTTTTTATGCATTTATTCAACTTAATTATCAGGTTGCGATGAAAATGAAATTTTATGACCCATAATTTTTAATTTTATGGCATGAGTACTTGGGTCATATTGGGCATATTACTATAATGTGTCGGATTATCATAATGTGACATCACATACAAATTAAAAAAAAATTCCTTTTTGAAGATATATGTGGACCAATTTATCAAATATTAGGGTCGTTTTTAAAATTCATGGTTCATATTCCTTTAAATCCGACCAACTGCATATTGTAATTATCCCCCATATAATAGTGTGGTAAATAAATAATCATTTCTCATCTGCGAATTATTTTATTATAGTCTATATTTTTATATCACCACCAAAATATACTTCTATGGGTCCTCAACGTAATATAAAAATATACATTGTACAAAAATCTCCGTCTATAAATAAAATCTAGTAGCCTGTTATAGAGTACGTTGACTGTTAACATAAAGAAGATCATTTGTCGGCATTAGAGGAGATATAAGCCCAAAGATAATGGAATGCCGAAAAATGTAAAAGAATTAAAAGATCTTTATAGTTAAAGCTACACATAAATGAATCAAAACTTGCAATGTTTAGCAAGTAATCTGCAATATGCATTTATAAATGCATCTATATTATATAGTGGAGTGATTGAACTTATGCATCATAAACAATTAAAGACCCTAATGGACCAAATGAATGAAACTCCTTAATACTAGAAGTATGAAAGATTTCATACCAGAAGTATGAGATATACATTGGTGCATAAATTAAAAATCCGCAGTCAATAAAATCAAATATATATATAAAACTCCAGTGACCCCTGAAGAGGAATATGTGACCTCTCGAAAAGGATTGTCTTGAAGACATGAATCCCAATACGTTAGCACGTGCACGAAATAATAATATTATTGGGATTGCGGAACAAATAAATCAAAATATTGTGGGAAATGATAAAAATCAGATAATGCCATGAATACTATGAGTAAATGAGAAGAACATAAACTTTATGGTTGTTGACAACATACTTATTCCACAATTGCTCCAATCTGGATCCAGAGCTTAAATGTTAGAAGCATTATGATTAGCCAAAAATGTAAAAATGAATAATTGGAATAGAGATTAACTCGCTCATGAATATTATCCCTGCAGGATATAATGATTACTAGCTATGAGGTGGTGAAATATAAAGCGAGATTAAGATCTTAAGGGTTTTTCGCAGAGACTCATACTTGATTTTAAATAAATTACTCTCATATTTGAATGGCATAATGTTCCGCTATTTGATTTCTATGGCAGAAAATATAAATTTATATGTGCAGTTACTAAACATTATGACTTGATATGAGTCATTGGACAATAATATTTATATGAAATCCTTGATGAATTTTATATAATTAAGGTAAAGGAAATAGATCGCAACATATATAGTGATGAGATCACTATATAAATTCCTCTTGAAGAAGGAATATATTAACTTGAAAATTAATTCATGTCTAAAGACGGAGTATGAAATTAAAAGACTTTGATAAGACTAAGTATCATATCGACCTACAGATCGACAATCTCCCGAATGAGTTATTATTATTTCTAACACCAGTCGATGTTTAATAAGAGTTCTAGAGAGATCTATTATGTCTATTTAGAACACCAATGTCATTTGATCCCCAGAAGTGGATAATGTCTCATTTAGACTTAAAGAAGATAACATGATATTTTTGGACCAGAAGTTCTCTATTTGAGTGTCTTTTTGTACACTATTTTATCAGGTTTGATACAATATTCGAAATTATCTTGCTAGCAAGACTTGGTGGTTCTCTTACAAAAAGACATTGAAATAAGCACACTATTTGTTATCTTCAAGGTATACAAATCTTGGTATATTTTATAAGAAACCAAATATGACATTGGTGGTTTAACTAGACAAATGAATATTTGTTTGATCTTGATAATTATAGATCTTCGACTGGTTATTTTGTTTTCTATTGTGGTATTGACATTTTTTATCAGTTTGAATACTTTTCTAAACCACTCATACATGATATTTTCTTTTGAGAATTACAAAAGGAGTATGATTAATATTTTTTTGCATACATTGAAAGATCATATGATATTATGATACTTAAAATATTCCTCTCCCTCCAGTATGAGGATAATACACTTGTGTTGCATATATGAGTAGTGGGTGCACTAGAGTTGTATTCTTTTACCCACATCAGTTCCCCAAGAACTATCAATTTGTTATTCAGAATGCTTGATCTTGTGGTAATCTTGAAGATTATTCATTAAGTCACTTCGTACATATGTGGATAATATTGCATTGTTTATAATTATAAGATTATTATGTTGAGTGAAGTGACAAACTCAAACTAATCATGAAGATTTTAAATATCATTGTTTCGAGGGGAGCGACATTTTGAAAATTAAACCTTGAAGGCTTATATTATGCCCAGAAGGTTAAATAAATGTACTCTTTTTCCCTTGCTAAGTTTTTTTCCCATTGGATTTTCTTAGCTAATGTTTTAAACGAGGCATCTAGTGCAACACATGAATAAACGTATGTCAGGTACTCTTTTCCTCGACTGTTTTATCCCATAGGGTTTTCAGCGAGGTTTTTAACGAGGCATGAACATAACGATGTAATGTCCAATGAGGAGTGTCATAAATATATTTATTTGATGTACATTACTTATAATATACTTTAGAGATATATACCATATCTTTCTAGATTTCTATAGATGATATGATTTTATCCTTATATATAGGACATGATATTGTAATTCTCTATGCATCAATGAATAATAATATTCTCTATTTTTCTCTCCATCTTGTTCTCTCTATTGTTTTTTCTTTATTATTGCTTATCTGCGATATACAAAAGATTCAATTTTACAACAAAAAGCATTTAGTGAATTTTGTAATTATGATTCTAATCATTTGTAAGATTAATAATTTAAAAGGATTGAACATGTAAAATAAGCCTTTCTTTTGTATGAATTGAACGATTTAGTTCGAAGAATTATTGAATATTTATTGTGAATATTTTTTTTGAGTAGTTATGGTATTAATCCATGACATGAAGTCGATGACATGGACCGTCATCCACATTAGATTATTACTCACCCTCAGCACCCCCTCTCTCTCTCTCTCTCTCTCTCTCTCTCTCTCTCTCCTCACACACACAAACACGCGCGCGCGGGAGCTCTCGTCGCACTGTAGTGGAACAATACCATAGACGGAGGCTAGCCGAGCCGGCTCAACCGAATCTCAAGCTGGCGTACAGCCCCAAGAGAGCCACGGCGGAGCTCCGCCATTCTAGCTCCATCGGCATCCGCTCCCCCTCCGCCTCAGTTGTCGCCTCATCCCCTTTTTCTTCCGACTTCAATTCTTCCACTGCCGCCGCCGACGATGATAATGACCGCGATCGGCATCCCCGGGATCGCTCTTTCCGTTCATATTTCCAACCATTTCTCCCGCACTTTTGTTTTCCCAGCGACGATCTATATTGGGCGCATCCACTGAGATCTAAGATCTCAATTACCATACTTGTCATTGTTGCTTTCGCCGCCGTTTTCTCAGTTTCTTCCGTCGTCCAACGAATGGTATGTGCCGATACCCTATTTGCGAGTTGCCTATTTGTTATTGTTTGCAGTTTTCCAACTTTTCGCAGTCTACGTCGCATTATGTTTTAATAATGTTCATTGCTCTTTTATGGGTTTGTTCCTGCTTATTTGAATGTTATTTAAGCTTATACTTTGATTTTGGAAGATTGGGTGTTTACTTATGTTTGATACCGGATTAGTTACTCGGCATTATGAAATGTTTTGGACCATAAAAGCCTTAATTTTGTTAACAAGAATTACAGTAACATAAAATAGTACCCTCGAATCCATTGACATAAGTTCCTGGAACTAAACATTGTATGCGTTCCAATTTCAACGTTACAGCTTCCATTCTTTGAGACCAAAAAAAGTATGCAAGAAATACTTTTATTCTGCATTTTGACCATACCATTTTAGTGAACTGTTTGGGCCATCACAATGAAAACGACGTGGAGACATGGAAATGTAACGTAGGGTGGTATTATCTTTGATCAAATGATGGTTGCGTTCAAGATTCAAGGTATAGAGAATGCAGTAGATATGGTTATTTGCATTATATATAAGTCTAGAAACTAATGGAAAGTAGGTAAACTTCTGATTGCTAGCAATGTTCTGTGTTTATTAGTTGATTTGGACAAAGTTAGAGGAACAGTGCTCAAGTTTTATTGATTTTTTTTTTGGAGAAAATTTGTTGATTTTAGAGTTGGTTGGATGAAGAAAAAATAAAACTAGCATTCTTTAGTTCGGAGAAGAATAAAATTCTCGACTGATCAATGTAAAGCTGTGTTACATGGTATCCTTGAGTGTATCCAATGATGCACCATGGAATATCCTGTGATGGAGAGAGGCTTTTGAGTTTCCTTCTCGCTAGATCTTGCTGAATACCTGGATTCTTACTTCTTATACCAATTTTATCTCCTCTATGCTTAAGACTCTATGCTTCACTTGTTTAAGACTCTACGCTTTCCTATCCAAGTCTAATCACTTAATGTGATACTTAATTCCACTTTGGCTGCAGAATGCCCCATATCTGTGCAGAAAAGATGGCATTACTCTTCACTGCCCTCATGTGAGCTCAAATGATTATCCAAATCCCTCTCATTTATCTTATTTTTCATTTTGATTGCATTCTTCTAAATGTCATTGCATTCATTATAAGAAGGTAAAGGAGCCTCCTTCACTTTGGGAAAATCCTTATTCAGCAACTACATCATGGAAGCCTTGTGCCGAAAGACGTGAGGGTGTAATTTCAGGTACCCTATGTGTGTGGATTAATGTATGAACTACCACTGTAAATTGATTCAATAAGGAACTGAAATTAACCCCCCCCCCCCCCCATTGAACTCTGTTTATTTATCACTTTTAAAGTCTTTGGGTGCGAGAGGAGTTTTGCTCAGAAAAGTTGGTTCTAAGGAAGCTGGTAGAGTTAAAAGGGAATATAGATTGTGCTGTTCTCGGATACATTTTTCTGACCATTCTTTTGGCAGTATGAATGTGAGACTTGCATTCTTGCCTTCCTTTTCCGTTACAAATGAACTTCTGTTGTTTACGTCCTCTTAAAGTTGGGAAATAGACCTAGGTGATTAATTAATAATTACTGCACTTCAGTACCATGTTTCTAGTTTGTCTGCATACAGTTGTTCTTTTCATTCCCATAATTTTATTTGTCCTTTAGTGTAAGGTTCTGGATTAGATTACTGCTCTTTCTTAATGCTTACTGTAAAGAAGAAGCCTATTATCTTTTAGTCTTAGATTACTAAAGTTCATTATTTTTTGAGGGAAACTCTTTAAGATAATTTTGCTGACTGGTTAATGGAACCTTTATCTTGCAGATCTTCTGTCTGAGAATAAAACAAATGGTTATATATTTATTCATGCTGAGGGTGGTCTTAACCAGCAAAGAATTGCCGTAAGTGATTTGTGCTAACATCCTTGACATTTATACATGCATCAGCTGGCCTCATCACAGCTAAATATATTGCTTCTCAAATCTCAAAGAGGCTGACCTGATGATTATTTTCGTTCATTTAGTAACCACCAGTTATGATTTGCTTAGATTCATTTTAGAACTTTTTTCTTCTTTCGCTTGAGATCTTATAGCATTGACCATGCAATTTTCTTTGATTTTAAAATTTTCAAGTAGCCTTGGAAGCTGAACTCGGTTATGAGTATCTATCTCTTTCTCTGCAGATCTGCAATGCTGTTGCTGTGGCAAAGATCATGAATGCTACTCTTATTTTGCCCGTGTTGAAGCAAGACCAGATATGGAAAGATCAGACGTTGGTGATCTTGTCTAATACGTGCTGCATTTTTTCATACTGTTCTTCATTAGCATTTATTATCTTTTTATCTGTAATTGTGTATGCAAGATCATTGGAATTGCCTGGAGAACTCTGATGTGATGCCATGCCACTACCTTTAAATGTGTCCTAGCGCTCTCTTTGTTTTTTTGGCGCCTGGCTGAAAAAAATAAATATCTATTTAAAAACCTGCACCACAAGGGTATCACTGTTACCCTGGCCTTTTAGCCTGCTTTGAGTACTTGAATTTAATGCTTTGGTGCGAAATGACTTTTCACTCCGAGAATTTTCTTTTTTTTTTTTGTTTCTCGTTTTTCTTTTCTATCTATATGGGTTGTGAATCCTCGCGGTAACTTTTCAAGGCTGCAGCCCACAGCTTTAAAACCTTCGCAATGGGTCATGTTGCTCCACATTTGATTTTAGGTTCTTACATATTGATACTCTTGTCTTTTTTATGAACACCAACAAATTATATGCATTGTGAAGGAAATTCTTCATTAGAATGCTGAGTTAATAAATTAAAGTTGAGCATAAAATTTTATGGCCTATTTGATGTAGGTCATATAGTTAACTCTTTAGGATTTCTTTGGGGTTAATCATTCTTGCTCTTTTTTGGGATAGTGTTAATAATACTTGTTGATTGCAGGAAATTTGAAGATATATTTGATGTAGATCATTTCATTGATTACTTGAAAGATGATGTTCGAATTGTGAGAGATATCCCAGAATGGTTTACAGACAAAGCGGAGCTGTTTTCTAGTATAAGGTTTGGCATTTATTTGCTGCTCACTCCTTAAATATGTTTCCTGAGCTATGGTAGGGTTAAAAAGTTTGTTCATCTAGCTCCATGATTCCATATATTGAAAGAGTCACTAAATTTTTAGGACAATTCCTCTTCTTTTCAAGTGTCAATAAGTAAATGGAATCTTAGTTTGGCTGTATGTACAACTATGGAGTTAATCCTTGTCTAGAATTTTCTTGTGAAAACATTCTCTTTGAACCTTAGGTTAAATAATCTGTATATATTTCAGTGTTTGTCTTATATCAGTTTAAATATAGCCAGCAGACAGAATAACTGGGTAATTTTGTTTGGAATGGGAAAAGGATTAAAACTGGATATCATGGTATTGGTGTTCTGTTACTTGCACTCTTAGTATTTGATGAGCTTTGTCCATAGTTTTGGATGCATCTATTTTACAAACTCAAGAGTTTTGTTTCTTATGAATCTTAAACTATTGGCATACAACTCCATGACAGACGTACTGTAAAGAACATTCCAAAGTATGCTCCTGCTCAGTTCTACATAGACAATGTTTTACCTCGAGTCAAGGAAAAGAAGATAATGGCCTTGAAACCTTTTGTTGATCGACTGGGGTGAGTTGTTTGGTTTGGTTAAAATGGTTGTTATAGCTTTCCCGTTCATATTTTGTAGTGTTAACTTGATCTGCTTTTCTTGCTCATTAGATATGATAATGTTCCTCAAGAAATCAACAGGCTAAGGTGCAGAGTAAACTATCATGCTTTGAAGTTTCTTCCTGAAATTGAGAATATGGCCAATTTACTCGTATCAAGAATGAGAAACCGAACGGGCAGTTCTAATCCTTTCATGTAAGTTGTAGATCATCTTAAGTTAAAATTGCTTAAAATCTATGCTTTCACATGATATGTCTCCATTCTTTTCAAATGTATCTATTTCCACATTTATATCAGGGCTCTTCATCTAAGGTTTGAGAAAGGTATGGTGGGTCTTTCTTTCTGTGACTTTGTGGGCACTAGAGTGGAGAAAGCTCTGATGGCTTTATACAGACTTAAAGAATGGCCGCGACGCTTCAAGGTATCACTTTTCTCAGTTTGAAGTTTTCGTGTCATGATCTAAATCCAGTTAACATGTAAAATCTTTCGTGTGCCATGTATTATTGCATGCAGGATGGTTCCCATCTCTGGGCACTGGCTCTTCAGAAGCGAAAAGAAGGGCGCTGCCCTCTGGAACCGGGGGAGGTAGCAGTGATGCTTCGTGCTATGGGCTATCCTAAGGAAACACAAATATATGTGGCTTCTGGGCAGGTCTATGGTGGACAGAACCGTATGGCACCCCTTCGGAATATGTTCCCCAATCTTGTAAGTACAATTCCTCAGCCTATTATTCCCTTTCTGTTCAATTCTCTTAATAGTAGTATTTCTTTCAAGATTCTGAGAAATCATTCCTACACCATAACTGTTAGCTGTCACAATCAAACAGGTGACGAAGGAGGAACTAACCACCAAGTTGGAGTTGGATGGATTCAGAAAGCACGTGACGAGTTTAGCGGCTCTAGACTTCTTGGTGTGTCTGAAGTCTGATGTTTTTGTGATGACGCATGGTGGGAACTTTGCTAAACTGATAATAGGGAATCGGAGGTATCTTGGTCACCGCCAAAAATCCATAAAACCAGATAAGGGTCTGATGTCGAAATCATTAGGAGACCCCTACATGGGGTGGGCCACATTTGTGGAAGATGTGGTGACGACCCACCAGACCCGAACCGGGCTTCCGGAAGAAACCTTCCCCAACTATGACATCTGGGAAAACCCCTTGACACCTTGCATGTGTAGAGCCTGATGATTTCATTACATTACATTACAGTAGTTTTCATAGTGTAACTGTAGCATGCATATATCATAGGCAGGAAAGGTGGAAGATATATGAAATATTACAAGGTTAGAGCGTGGATGGATGGATGGATGTAATGAGATGCAACCTTTGCCAGATTTTTGTTTTGAAATCAGAAACGTGGACACTAATTAATTTGTAGTGGGAGATTCATTAGTATAGATTTATAGTATCAATTTTCATGTGTAACATTATGATTTTCCATGTTGTGGTCGCAACGAGTGCATTTGTATTAATTGCATAATTAATTTAGTTTTCGTAACTAATTTTAAACGATCTAATTACGAAACTTTATAAGTTTTGTAACTACGTAGATTAAAAAAAATATCTAATTAAAATTGCATAAATATTTTGATTTTAACATAAATTATCAATTTATATGATTAAATTATTAGTGAATGTGATTTAAATTTAAATTTTTTATTAAAAAAATAATATTTGACGCTTTATAAAATTTTTGAAAAATTGTACTACCTCCATTACAATTATTTGATCCGAGTTGCTATTTTACAGTGTTTCAATTATATGGTCTAATTTTTATATTTATTATTGTTTTTCTCTAGAAATTTACAATTACACCCCTGAATAACTTTGAAAATTGAGAATATTAAATTTAATATTATGAAAATGAGATGTTAATTAATGTTTTAAATAAGGTAATGTTGGAATATTGTTTAAATATTAAATAATTTTTTATAAATGTGCAAGATCAAACTGGAATATAAAATGTAAGGCCAAAATTTCAAATTTAGTACAAACTATGCGATTTTATTTTTTTTCAAATTGTTAGAAATTATATTGTAATTCCCATCTTTTATATATATTTTGATGTGTCAAACAACACTAGTTAGTTTGTCTTTAGTTCTGATTAGTTAGAACTTGTAATGTCTTGTTTAGGAATAATCGAGTTGTAGTAAGAGCTGATCGCAAGCAAGTTCGGGAAAGAAAACTGGCTACAAGTTGGGAGCTCAAGGGATTGGCAACCAACTCGAAAGCAATTTAGAGTTATCATGTTGAAAGTCTTCAGCAGCAAGGGTGTTAGGTACTTTGCCTTTTGCCTTCTCAAGGAGTGCAGTCAGGTTCCTCAGTTATTCCTCCAGTTTGGCAACTGGCAGTTCAGAGTGATAGAGACGTCCTTCACTGGTGACTGATAGGCAGTTTTTTCGAAGTAAACTGGTATTTTTGAACGCTTTTGAAAACCCCTCTTCACAAAGAAGGCTGCATCACCATTAGCTGTTGAATTTGAAGTTCGAGCAGCTTCATTTCTGTTCACCATCTGGATGTCCCATTCATGGGCTTGAAGTTCAGCGAACAGTTCTTTGGTGGTCATATTGGAGAGATCCATGGTATTCAAACTGGTGGTTTTAACAAACCAATCATTCTTGGGCAATCTCGACAGGATTTTGGCATTTATATCTGCCACCTTTTCTTCTCTTCCAAGATTTTTCATCTCGCTGACTATGGTGTTGAACTTTTCCTCCATCGACTTGATTGACTGACTAGGTAGCATCTGGAAAGATTCATATTTTTCCACGATAACCTGCATCTTGTTGCGCTTCATTGCTTCTGTCTCCTTTGTGATGTCGTTGATCTAATCCCAAAGTGCCTTGGCCGTGTCATGCTCCACGGCTGCATCCAAGAGAGAATCTGGGAGGGATTGTATAATCATTTCTTGTGCAATGTGATCGACCTGGTGACGTTTCCTGTCCTCATGTGTCCAATCTTCCGTAGGTTTGGGTACCATTTCGATACCACCTGGAGTATCTCCTACGGCGTGAGTGATCTTCTAGATCTGGATTTTTAGAGGTCCATTTTTTAGAACCTCATCCATCTCTGGATGTTGCGCTCTCAATAGAATAAGACACCTCCTCTTCCATACTTCGAACTTCTCCGGATTGTATTTGCGAAGACTTGGATAGTTCATCATTATCTGTAGATTATCTGCTCGCTAATCACACTTCAACAAATAGTTAGAGTGTAAGGAAATACGAATCCGGTCTTAAGCGATTCAAGACAGGACAGTCTAGAAATACCGACCTGCTCTGGCGAAATTTCTACTCACAGTTGTAGATTATCTGCTCGCTAATCACACTTCAACAAACAGTTAGAGTGTAAGGAAGTACGAAACTAATTTAATTCTACTCACAGTTGTATGTTCACGTCGGGTTCACCATATCACGGGCAACTGCCAACCTGTGAAAGTTCTGGGAAGAACTCAACCATCCAACCTATCGAAGGAGGAAAAGGGAGGTTTGTCCTCAGTCCAACTTCGAGCTGGTCCACAGAGAAGACGCAGAGCCTTCCACGGACTGAAGAAGGAGGAAAGTACAGCTACCTGGGCGAGTGATCCTTTGTGCTGTGGACGGAGGTCTCTACAGCAACTGGCTATAGATCGTGAGGAGTGTATTTTCATTACTTAGTGAATTAACGGATCTGATATCCGAAGAGTGGACGTAGGACTTAAGGCTCCAAACCACTATAAAATATCCTGTGTCGTTTATAGTTTTCCTTCTTTATGCACTTTACAGTTTTCTAGTATTGTTTAAACTGCATAAACTGTTAACTTTTTGCAACTGCAAAACTGTTAAAACAATCTGCTGGCTAACGTGAATAGAACTACTAAAACTACTAAATAAAACTGTGTCGATTGTTAGCTGAACTATTTAAGTTAGAGTGCAAGTTCTCGATTTTTAAACTTCTGCTGCACGTTATATGCCCTCTGATCTGGGACCAACAAAGGACCAATACATTTGAAGGTTGCTGGATGACACACGTCATCACCAGCTGAAGTTCACCAACAAGGTGCATAGCAGCAAAGTGTCACTAGTAAGAGTGAATCTCAAACTCGCAAATAGAGACAAGGATAACAAGTCAGATGCACACTTTTTAAGCCCAGAGAGAACATAAAGTTTGTGGAATCCTTACAACTTGTTTGTCCAATGAATCAACCTGCAGACATTCCTCTAACTGGTTAAAAACCGTCCTGATAAAAGGTTGCAAGTCCACCTGCTACTATCAACAAATGACACAACAATTCAGGAAAATGAGACATTTGGATTAGATGATTAGTTGGAGTCTCTAAACGGCTATATTTCAAACCTTCTAGAGTTCGTCTATAAATAGAGGAAGAGCTCAAGTGGAGAAGGAGACCGAACTTACGAAAGCTACCGAAACTATACAAAAATCATCTCTCAAGCTTTCAAAGTGTTTAGGTTGTTCTACTAGCTTACTTCCATGAGACATTTCTTGGACACAAGACTCTTTGCATCTAGCAATAGTTATCTACTTGGTTTTCTTACTTTCCAAGTAAGAAACCAACTTAGAGTCACTGCATCTCCAGCAGCTGACTATTTTTTCTTTTTTTTGAGGAAGCAACTGACTATTTTGGGTGTATACCGAAACCAGAGAGTTCCTAGAAAGAACTCAAAGTCCCATCGACCACTGGATGCTCAGTGATGTGCCCACACTCCAGACCTGAAGAAGAGAATGAGAACGAAGGCTTAGACGAGTGAGCTTGTGGGCTGTCAGACATTGGCATCTACTAGCAAGCAACAAAGTGTCTACCTCTTTGTAACGTGGTCTTAGTGAATTTCCAGATAGCGAGTCTAAAAAGAGGACGTATGACAGTTAAAGTCAAAACTTCTATAATATCCTTGTGCATTTTTATCGCTTTCTTTAAGTTTGTTTGCCTTGAATTTTAAACCTAACATTTTCTAAGTGTTGAAGTATACTTGAAGTTTGACTAAGTATATTTTCATCGCTAAACAACCAATTTTTAGAATCCAAGCTGGTGCTCGAACAGTGACCTTAGTTGTGGAAGTTAGTAAATCTTCTGATGCATATATAAACTTTAATTTGTGACCAATAAAAAACTAGTACAAATTATTATCTTTTTTAATTATATGGTAAACAAATAGAAACTATTCTAATATAGGATATAAATTTTTTCCACGATGGAAAACTAACTTCGCTCGCCGGAAATCTATTGATTCATTTAAATTCTTATATGTTTCTATTGAATGGTGTGGATTTTCGAGAATACCGTTTGCTTTTTATCGTCAAAAGAAAATTATATCTTATATTTGTATAATTTCTAATGATTTAGACATTTATTTGCAAAATGTATTAGTTTGTACTAAATTTGACGATAATAATAATAAAAAAAGTATAATTTATACTAGGTTTAATAGTTTGGCCAAAAGGTAAATACCACGTTAGGGTATTAAGTTAATCTGAATGAAATTATATATAAACGAATATGGTGCATGATAGGATTTTATAAATTTAATTTGAAAATATGTGATACAATTATATGAATAGCTAAAATCTCGTATAAATAATCATAACGCGGTATTAAGTTAATCCGAATGAAATTACATATTATCAAGGGTTAATTGCAAATTTTAACACAACTTTTCATTCTTTTGCAATTATAACATACTTTTCAAAATTTTGCAATTATAACAAAAAACTTAAAATCTTTGTAATTATAATAAAAAAGTATTTTATCTCAAGAATTATCAATTAAAACTTAAATTTTATAATTTTTTTCAATATTCTTTAATGAAAAGTTAATTTAAATTTTGCAATTACCTTAACTTTTTATTATGTTTACTCTGGGACTTTTGGTAATATTTAGACTATATTATTTTTAAAAATAAAATAGTAAATATTAAATGATTATAAACTTCAAAATTAAAATATTAAATTATTTTGGTACGAATTAGATACCTATAGTAGAAACTAAATTGTAAAAATATTCAAATATTAAAAATTAAAATACAAATTTATAAAAGCTGAGAATGAAATTGCACAAATCTATGTTGTTAAAATATAAATTGTAAGTTTGAAAGAAATATTGAAAATCAAATTGCAGAATAGGCCCACGTCAAGAATCACAATTATAATTTTATAAACATTACGTTAATTTTACAAAATCGAATAAATATTAGTAATTGAAATTTTGTTAATCATTATTTTTTGGATGGGAGATCCCAATTGATTTATTTTAAAATTTGACTTTACTAATATTTATTAGTCAATTGAATAAAATTGGCCTTACAATGTTAGTTGACCAAATTGCAAAATTAAAGCTTCAACAAATATATATTTAACGACAAAGAAACTCGTTTCTACAATGTAGATTACTTTATGGATAATTTAAGTTGATTGAAAATATAATTAAGATGTTAATATATGATTTATTCAAAGTTTTACACTTTACTAATGAGATAAAGTGTATTTAGTTAAATAATTACTTTTTTATAATATTCTCCTTTAAATGTTCTATTTTAAAAAAAGGTTTATTCAATATATTTACAATTTACAATCATTTAATATATGTATTCATTATTTTTAAGATTTTAAAATATCAAATAATATCAAACATTGTTAGGAATATTGTTAAATATATTAAAACTTCTTCTTGTCAATGTTTATTAATTATGTTTTGGTGCATCAAAGCTCAAAGCCGATCTAGTTTCTAGCAACTTAGTATTGAGTCGAAATGTAAAAGTCCTGTATATGTCATATATACTCGAATTGTAATAGAGCTAGAAAAGAAGAATCAAGAATGCTGAATGAATAAACAAATTTGATGATTGCTGAAGATTGTTGAAGAAGCTAGTAAAGGCTAGCAAACACGGAGGAATGCTGAAGAAGTAACGCCAGCATGCTGCAAAGATCTTAGCACGTCTGCTGAGACATCAGGTGAATGCCAAACGCCAGCAAACACTCAACATCAATCAAGGAAGATACAAGTCGCAAATCAGAAGGATCCAAATTACAAGGAAACCTGACGAATCAAAGATTAGAATAATCATCATACACAACGAAGGTTTCAAGTTCAAAGAGAAAGATCCGTTCTGACAAAGAAGGCTACAAATAGAAGCTACGCCAATCAGAGACAAGGGAGACTAGAAGAGTCTCTATACGCTGCAGAAAAATGAAGAACAGAGATTGACGAGCAATACCTTTAAGTCTAACGAATAAGATTCAAACGGTTGTTTGAATCTTCACCTATAAATAGGTGTCGTTCAAAAATGATTTAGAGGTTCGCAAAATCATATTATTCACAGAGAAAACTAGAGAAAACCAAAACATTCTCTATACTACGTGAACTCATCCGAGCTAGTACGTGATTGAAGCTTTCTCGCAAGCTATCATACTTGAAGCTCAAGACCTTTTGAAGTTTAACTTCTATAGGTTGAGATTGGGATTACTTCTATTCTTAGAAAGAATCTAGCAGTCACCTTGCTGTGCCAGCGTGATTATTACGAGTATCGCCAATACAAAGATAGGTTCTGGGAAGAACTATAAAACTCCCAACAGTCAACGTCCAAGGAGAATGGAGGTTTGTCCTCACTCTACAGAGCGATGAGGTGAAGATTGAAGACCAAGGTGCTTGAAGGTGCACGCTGACCAGACGAAGGAGCTGCTCAACGTTAGAGATCAGGTCTGACCTTGTATTTAATCGTTAAGTGAAGTTTTAGTCAGAGGACTGAAGAGTGGACATAGAACAAGTTGTTCGAACCACTATAAATACTTGTGTCTCTTTATTGCTTTATTTTGTTATTGTGTGTGTGCGCATACTTGAAACTCAACACATCAAGTGTTTTAGTATAATCTGCAATCAACTAAATGAATATTGGAGCTAAAACATATTTGAGAAACACTTGCTAAGTCGAGACCTTAGCAAGATAAGTGCAAGATTTTATTAATACTTCTGCTGCATATAAAACACTCTGATCGGGGACCAACAAGTGGTATCAAAGCGGTTGGTCTTTACAAACTAGCTACTTCTGAGTCGCTTAGGACCAGATCCATATTTTCCTTGCATATTTGTGTTTTCTTGTTTAGCTCAGGTTAAAACAATGGCGAACAACGCGAAGTTTGGAAAGTTTGCTCCTAAAAGCTACTCCACCTAAAAAAGGAGGTATTTGATCATGTTGATGAATATACATCCCGAGATGAAACAAGTGATCGAAAATGGACCAATCAAAATCCAAAAGATGAAAACCAAGATTGGCGAAGATGTAGAAGGACTAGACGTAATGGTGGACAAGCCGCATGAAGAATGGACTCCAGAAGATCGAGTTCATGGTCAACTAGATTATGTTGCCAAGGATTTAATCTTAAATTCCTTGTCACCAACCCTAATGGCAGAAGTCTTGGAGTATAAGAATGCCAAAGAAATGTGGGACTTTCTCGACACTCTAAGCACTGAAACAGATCAAATGAAGAGAAACAAGCTACAATAATGGGTAGACAACAACCATTGAAGAACCCATCGAGGATGCAACATTCTTTATGAAGAGAGACAGACAGAAATGGAAGACCAGGAAGCCATTCCACTCAGATCGACCAGCTCAATCCAATACAACAAAGGAGATACCATCCGCCAGTGGATCTCAAGCCAAAGAAGTAGAATGCTCAGTCAGCGAGCTGGAAGAACAGATGAAAATGCTACAAAAGCTGTTGCTGAAAGCCAAAGGGAAGAAAGAAGAATTCCAGCAAAGCCAACCAGCAGACAGTCAAATTACCAAGAAAACGCCAAGAACATGCTACGAATGCAACTCTCCGGATCATCTGAAATTTGAATGTCCACGAATAGATCCAGAGGAAAGAGAACGATTAAGGAAGCTATTCGAAAGACGAGCGTCAAAAGCTGTCACCAAAGCTCTGTTGATAAGGATGGAATAACCAGACATCCCGGATCATAACGACGAAGGATTCTCATCAGAAGATGAAGAGGATGTTCTCATGGTATTCATGTCCGACATCAATGAAGATGGTGATGGAAATGAAGAGCAGACAGGAGAATCAACTCTAGCTATCACAATATACCAGGTAACAAATTCTATTATGTTTGTTGCTTCTACTTCAGAAAACATGCATGATACTGCTGATTCATGTTACTCAGAATCAGATGAAATAACTGTAGAATTTCTGCTAAAAGAGTTTTCAAAAGTTCATGCATTAAAGGATATTTTAGTAAAAGAAAATTCATATTTGAAATCTCAGCTTTCCATTTTGACCAATGAGATTGAAAAATCTAGGTCAGGAGACGAGGAACTTTTAAAATTAAGAACATAATTCTCCTCCTTGAATGAAAGTGTTAGCATTTTAAAACAAGAGAATGAAGTTCTGAAAAACTAAAACTTCGTGCAAAATGCTTGTCAATGTAGATTTTCAAAAAGCACGGGAGATTTAGATGAGATTCTAAGTGTCCAAAGGAGTTCAAAAACTTCGCAGGAATAGATTTTGATGAAGGAGAATCCTGTAATGCTGAATCAAGTAAATCAAAGAAAATTGTTTTTGTCCCAGCAACTGAGAAGATTCAGCAATCTGCTAGAAAAGACAATTGGGAAAGCTCTAAGTTAGCTAAAATTGCTCAGCAGAAATGTTGGCAATCTAACATCCCTCAGCTGACTACTCAGCAAAGACTAAACTACGAGAAAATGCTAGCAAAGTCAAGATATGCAACCTAGCAGACGGTTCCATCTGCTAGGTAGTTTCATACAAATTCTAGCAAGGCTAAGCAATCTGCTGAGATTGCAAGAAAGCCAACATACACACCAAGTAGAAGGAACTCCTACTTGAGGCCAGAGTCTAAAACACCATACTTTCAAAAGACTGTGAAGGCTCGACACACTAATACACACTCCTATGCTGACTCAATGTATTATACCAATAGGAACAGAAAGGTAGTAAACAGTGATGACAAAAGAAATGTCAAGATCACGAAGAACTGGATTCCCAAAGAAATGATCCAGATAACTAATCCCGCAGGACCCGTAATTTATTGGGTACCAAAAATATTACTTATTTGTTTTGCAGGAACAGGTTCCAGGAAGAACAACCTCAAGAAAACTAAAAGAATGGATTCTAGACAGTGGATGCTCAAGTCACATGACAGGAGATGAAGAGATCTTCACAGAACGTCAGAGGATCAGAGGACCTTTAGTCTTGTTTGGTGACAACTCAAAGGCTAGAGTAATTGGGAGAGAATGCATCGATCAAAATGGCATGCTCATCATTAATGTGGCCCTCGTCGATAGCCTCAAGCACAACCTATTGAGCATCAGTCAGATAAGTGAAATGGGATTTATTGTTTCTTTCTTTGATACATGTTGTGAGATTGCTGATTGGACCACTGGGGAAGTAAAACTTAGAGGAATCAAAAAAGGATAACTCTATATTGTTGATTGGGAAAGTGGTCAGCAAGCATCATGTTCCATAGCATACAACAAGGAAGAAACAAACTGGCTATGGCACAAAAGGCTAACACATCTAAACTTTAAAACTATAAATTATATTGCCAAGAATGACATTGTTGCAGGACTACCCAAGGAGACCTTCAAGAAGGAAGGAATATGCAGAGCCTATCAACAAGGAAAACAAGCCAAGGCGTCCTTCAGTTCCAACCCAGAAAAGGCCACATAAAAAAGAATCCTAGAGCTATTGCACATGGATTTATTCGGCCCTGTAACACTATCCACTGTAGGTAACAAAAACTATACATTAGTTGTTGTTGATGATTACTCCAGGTACACATGGGTGAGACTACTCAAGAGCAAGAACAAAGTAAAGATTATATTGTTGGAGCTGATACTTCTGTAGGGTTTTACCGTGAATCGAATCACCAAAACCAAACTGAACCAGATCGATTTATGGATATTGCTCATAATTAAAATTCTCAAAACCCTAGCATGCTCCTATGAATTTAATACATAGATTTGTGGATTTAGGGTTTACCGTAACTCCGTCGAGTCTGAACCGATCTTTCGCGTTTGAATTCCAAATCTAAATTCAACCACGCGATTCGAATTTATCCGCGGAAGTAGAAATTAGAAACCTAATTTCCAAGAATAAATTCGAAAACAAAAAGAGAAGAAAAAGAAAAATCTGTTCTCCAGATTAGATCTTCAGGGCTGTGTCCCAATGCTGATCAGATCTACTACTGGTGAGGACTCCGTAGATCTGTATTCTGAGCAGGACCAGAATTGGAATTCACCTCCCTCTTCCCAAAAATCTGCGCCTCCTCTCTCTCTAGGGTTTAGTGTGTTTCAACTGTCTTATGACTTATGAGAGAGAGCTGTCTATTTATAGACCTAGGGTTGGAAACCCTAATGGGCCATTTTGGGCTCAATTCAGCATATTTAATTGGGCCAGACCGGGGACCTAATGCAAATAATAAAGTGGGCCTATAAATTAATTAATTCCCATGTCCACAACCCAGGACACAATTAATTAATTAATATTAATTCTTTTTCACCACAGAATTAACACTGACCTACCCCTTTATTACCACGTTATGAGAACAAGCTGCATTAATTGAGAATCCCCATATTTAAGGTTACCGGACATCCATTAATTAATCGGAGCCTCTGACAAGCTCTAACTACAATTAATTAATATCTTATAAATCCTGAGTAGTACCACTCAATCCTTATCACTCGTGCCTGAACTTAATCAGCCTGCAGGACTTTGGCACGATGAATGTTATTGAGCTCCTCAGGGAATGTCCCCATCCTATTACTCGGATATGGTTACCGAAGTCCAGTCTCAGGCGGTACTACACGAACTGCTGTTACCCAAGATGCGGATATACAAGCACGTTACTTAGGCTCTCCACCATGGCAAGTCAAAGCAACAGTCAACCCGTGCAAACCCCTGAACCTTCGTTAGGGTTTGGACTCAATCAATATAACGAGATCTTTTATTCGCTGATGTCAGACAGACGAATATATCTCACTGCGGTCCATCAATACGCCACCTCTGCGTACCAGCATGTCAAGTAACCAAGACAGACTACTTATTCCGACAATGCCGCAGCCATCCGGACAGACGTATCCTCATACGCTATCTCGGCTGTGATCAGGTTTATATCTCGCTAGGTCAAGTGATCATACTTCCTCTGCGATCTAAAATACGCCGTATGATCGTCCCTATCGGTGAGACAAGAGGATACCATTGTTCATACATGTAAGATTGTTAACAGATAGGAGAAATAAACCGTTGTATACTCATTGTAATAAATGCTTTCAGTATACAGAACCCATCAATCTCCCACTTATACTCAAAGCATAACTAAGCTATTACAGAGTATACAGTCCGTCTATCTAGTCTGCTGTCACTTTAACCACTGTCAGTGGTCGGCATCCACCTAAGACCCAGCTCACGAGTATGTCTTTCGTAAACTTTCTGCGGCAAACTCTTTGTAAACGGATCAGCAAGATTGTCAGTAGTGTCAATCTTCTTAATCAGCACATCGCCCCTCGATACGATTTCTCGTATGATATGGTTCTTTCTCTCTATGTGTTTGCTTGCCCTGTGAGACCGCGGTTCCTTTGAGTTTGCCACTGCACCAGAGTTATCACAATAAATTGTGATGCTCCTCGGCAAACTCGGGATCACGCCCAACTCTAAAAGGTAGTTCCGGAGCCACACCCCCTCTTTCGAGGCGTCGGAGGCGGCGACATATTCCGCCTCCATGGTGGAGTCAGCAATGCATTTCTGCTTTGAGCTCCTCCAAGATACAGCTCCACCTCCCACGGTAAACACATATCCTGAGGTCGATTTCTTCTCGTCCTGGTCCCCTTGGAAATCCGAGTCTGTATAACCCACAGGGCACAAATCCTCACTTTGATAAACTAGGCAGAAATTCCTAGTTCTTTTCAAATACTTGAGGATGTGCTTTACAGCAGTCCAGTGCGCCTGTCCAGGGTTAGACTGATATCTTGCTACCACGCCAACGGCATAACAGATATATGGCCTGGTACATAACATTGCATACATGAGACTACCCACAGTCGATGCATATGGTACAAGACTCATCTCGTCTTTCTCCCGCTGTGTCTGAAGACACTGCCCACCAGAAAGACGAACGCCATGTCTGAAAGGTAGCAAGCCTTTCTTGGCGAGTTGCATGTTGAACCGGGCTATCACAGTATCCACATAGGATGCCTGGGATAAGCTCAACATTCTTCTCTTACGATCTCGTAAGACCTTAATACCAAGAATGTAGCCAGCTTCTCCTAGATCCTTCATTTGGAACTGTTCGGACAACCAAACCTTGATTTCCAACATCACTCCCTCGCTGTTTCCAAATAGGAGTATGTCATCAACGTATAGTGCAAGAAAGACCACGCTCCCACTGACACAAAGTCGGTAAACACAACTTTCGTTTTCCAACTGTGCAAATCCATAGGATTTAATCACATTGTTGAAACGTAAGTTCCACGACCTTGAAGCCTGCTTAAGTCCATACAAGGACTTCCTAAGCTTCCAGACAAGATGTTCTTCGCCCTTGCTTATGTAACCCTCGGGTTACTGCATGTAGATGTCCCTACCTTCTTCAAGGTAACCGTTTAGAAAAGCAGTTTTGACATCCATCTGCCAGATCTCGAGGTCCATATGCGCAACTATGGCAAGGAGTATCTTGATGGATTTGAGCATGGCTACGGGTGAAAAGGTTTCGTCATAGTCAATGCCTTCTTTCTGACTATAACCCTTTGCCACCAGCCTGGCTTTAAAAGCCGTGGTCTTTCCATCCGCCCCTTTCTTTCTTTTGTATACCCATTTGCACCCTATGGCCCTAAAGCCATCCGGCAAATCAGTTTTCTGGTATACATCCATAGCAGTTATGGATTCAATTTCAGAATCCATGGTGACACGCCATTTGGCAACATTCTTGTCCTGCACTGCCTCTTCGTAAGTCAGTGCGTCAGAGTCCTCATGTCCGTCTTCCAGGCTCAAGTCCGAAGACTCACCCACGAACATGTACCTTTCCGGCTGGAAAATAACTCTCCCACTACGACGAGGCATCGGTGCCATGTCAGTAGTAGGTGCAGTGACTTGTGGTCCTGCACCTTGCACTGAAGAACGTGTCTGTGGTGCTGTACCTCTCACAGGTGCACCCACATCTTTACGTTCCCCTTCCCTTGGAATTGCATTCTCGTTCTCAATTTCTTGAAAAACGATATCACTCCTTGACTTGTGATTACTCACATACTCGTCCTCCAAGAATCTAGCGTTGGTGCTAACAACGACTCGTTGACTCTCAGGACAGTAAAAGTAACCACCTTTCGTTTGCCTGGGATACGCTATGAACAACATTAGTTTTGACCTGCTTTCTAACTTATCAGGTTCCTTCGATAGTACGTGTGCCGGACAGCCCCATACTCTAAACTTGCACAAACTAGGTTTGCGACCAAGGAAGAGCTCAGAAGGTGTCTTAGGAACTGATTTAGAATGCACCACATTAAGCACGTAAGCTGCTGTTTCCATCTCACAAGGGGTATAGAGTACTCAATAAGACAACCAAGCTTGTGGAAATAACATGTTATGTTTTTTTTATGAAGCTACTTTAGTGTGCAGGACCATGAGAAGTCAGGCAGATGTGATTCATTAAACCAATGATGTCAATGGACTTTTGGGCTCGAGTACTTCTGAAGCTGAACCAAACGATTCGACTAGGTTAAGGAATGAATCATCATCCCCACTGGAAACCTTTACTGATCTTCTAACAGTCAAGTTGGCTGGTGATTCAACTGGTAATGCTGAGACCACAACAAATTCTCTCAAAGAACTCATGTCTCAAGGGGGAACTCAAGAAGAAGAAGTCAATCAGCAGATTGAAGATGTTGCTGAGAATCCCCAAATTGACGAGAGAATTACTGAAGCAACACTGCTGAAGTCAACCAAAAGCAGACTGCTGAAGACAGGACCACTACACCAACAAATTCTAATTCAGCAGACGATATGCCAGAAGACAACTCTCCAGCAGAAGTCAACCCGACAAGCGTAGCAGACAGCCTGAACAATCTACAACTTGTTGATGTTCTAATTTCCGAAAGTCATATTGGAACGACCGACAGTCAAGCCATCCCAATCAAATAACTACAAAGACTAAAGTGGCTACTCAGAGACCATCCCACTGAAGCAATACTAGGAGATCTTGCAGATCCAAACCGAACCAGACACATCACCATGCTAGCCTACTTATATCAAGAGGAGCCTACCAAAATAGCAGACACACTCAAATGAGCTGATTGGATCAACGAGATGCAGGAAGAACTGTCAGAGTTCACTCGAAATCACATATGGGAACTCATCGATCGACCGACATATCAATCAGTGATAGGAATCAAGTGGGTGTTCAAGAATAAGCACGACAAAAATGGACTCGTCGTTCACAACAAAGCAAGACTCGTTGCCAAAGTGATAGAGCCCAAGTAGCAGCTGTGAGAGACGATCCAGTCTACATTCCGAGTGGGCCGATGACTAGAGCTCGAACAAGGACTTTGAGGGCTAGATTAAGCTTTTTGATTAAAGGAATTTGGGCTGCAAATATTCCCAAAGATTCGGTGCTGATTGAAGAGTTAAACGAAGGCCCAAAAAATACTAATTTAATTATGTGTAGTGATTGGGCTTAGTTTAATTTTAATCCATTATTTTGGGCCAACATGTTTAGGCCTTGCCTTAGTAATTTCGAATTTTAGTTTTATTTTCGAATTTGTGTTTAATTTTTGAAATTATAATTGCCTTATTAGACCAGGATTTGAGTTGCCTATATATAGGCCTTGTATGAAACAATTTTGATTCAGTTTTCAGTTTAATAAAATTTGTGAGGTTTTCTCCTTTATTTCTGAAAGCTCAAACTTTCAAAAATTCTATTCATCCTTAGGATTTCGATTTTGACTAATCAATCGGACAATCATATCCATTGGTGGTGCCTTTGCGTATATCATTCGTTGTTGGATCAATTCGCTTCTTGGGTCGTAGGAGATTTATTCTGGACTACGGTACTTGAAGATTTTTGAATCCAAAGGTGTTGGATCCTTCCATCGTTCAATTTCGGTTTGTTTCTGCGTCGTGTCTGAGTCGAACCGTTCGAGTTCCTGGGCTGCGATCTAAACTTTCTGGCGAGGATCGTATCATTTTGGTATCAATATCCTCTTCCTTTTCTCCAATTTTTGTGTCTATTGAGTCAAAAAAATCAAGTCTTGTCTTGTTTCCTGTCGTTTGTGATTCATAATTTTTCGTGTCTTTCCTTCTCTTGTTTCCTGTTGGGTCTAAAATTTTAGGGTTTCAAATTCCTTGTGAGTCAAGATTTGAATTATCTCTATTACCATATTAGATTAATTCAAATCTTTCCTTATACCTTTTACCTTATTCATACCTTCCTTCCTTGGTCGCCATATTATTTCCTTCTTGATTGAATTACCAAACAATTTGGTGAACACCTTATAAAAAAAGCGGCAAAAATAATTTTAAAAAAAGGAAAATTCGAACAAAAAAATAAAAGAAAGAGTTCGAAGAGAAAAAATATTGAAAAAAAAAGTGTTGGGAAAATAAAAAAAGAGGGGGATTAAAAATAAAAAAAAATCCTTAATTTTTTTTATTTCTACTAGTGCCTTTTTGTCTTTTTTTGTTGGTAAAGTCCGTTTTTGTCGTAACTTTTGCGTTCGGTGTCTGTTTTTGGCTTAATTGTGCTTTTCGGAAACGTCTCTGTTCTTTTTGGCCAAATTCCTTTGTTTTCGAGTAGTTATTTCCCTCTAAAAGTTTTTCCGAAAAAAGTTTTTGTTCTTTTTTTGTTATTTACCTTCCTAGAGTCGTTTAGAGTCTTCCCGTTCAATTGGTTAGTCAAATTGAAGTCCGTGGAATTTTATATGAGTGATACACGAGTGTGAGTCCTTCTATTGTTTTGTTTATGTAACCTCTCTTGCAGGTATGTCTAAAAGTAATAATTCTGAGGAGTTGAAAAAAGATGAGATTGTTGGTGGTGGTCAGGTCAAGTACATGATGGAGGCCATGAAATCTGAATTGGTGAGGTTGCTGAAGTGTTAGGTGTTGATGTAGAAATCCCACCTTAAATTGATGTTTTGATGTGTCAAAACTATATACCAAAGTCTAGGCCTTACAGTTATTACCTCATGTAATCCTTGTATAGGATGATCGAGTTGTAATAGTCTAGTAGAAGAGAATTGTCAAAACCGTGGAACAGTTTTGGAGAAGATGCCATTCAGACGAGATAACTGTCAAACATAAAGGATGAAGAAAAGCAGAGTAGACCAAAGGTTACGAAAAACTGCGCTAACAGTTTTTCTTGTCAAGGCTTGGATATTCAAAGATAACTATGGATAGAGTGTTCACAAAGAAACTGTCAGGAGGCGCTCACAGTTTCAAACTATTACAGTTTCGCATCAAAGAATGCGTACATAGCAAGATGCCGATCAGCCGCGGAAAAATTCTAAGGAAGTCAATGATAAAGACAGTCAGACACTCAGTTGCGACTGGCGTACAACGTTGTTCGGTGTCTGACACATCAAGTACAAACTGCCCTGCAAAACAATACAGTGTAGCAGAAAAAGCAGAGAAGCAGACGACTTTTTCAGAGAAGGATGGACTATAATTGGACATCATTCAAAATGTCTCTACTGGATATTTTTTGGTTTCCAACCTATAAATAGCAGGAACAACAGAGACAGAAAAACCTTTGCATCTTTGAATCTTAGACACATTTACTCAAGCCTCTCTGCTGAAATTAAAGCTCAAACATTAAACGCTCTCAAGCGAGAAGGCATTTATACCGTGGTTTATTTATTGAATATGAGGCATTTATTGCTTAAAGAATCCTTCGAGATTCACCATGTGACCTTGGGTACACGAGGATTAAGTCTGCTGACTTAATCTACTGACTTGGTGTTCTCACTTTCGGAGTAAGAACATAGCAGTCTGATCTTGCAAAGGAAGAGAAGGTTATTACGGGCAATTGCCAACCAGTGTACGTTCTGGGAAGAACTCAACCACCCATTCAACCGGAGAAGGAAAAGGGAGGTTTGTCCTCAGTCCATCTTCGACGACTGCCAGTTCACAGAGAAGACGCAGAGCCTTCGACGAACTGAAGAAAGAGTGAAGTACAACCACTTGGGCGAGTGATCCATTGTGCTGTGGACGGAGGTTTCTACAGAAACTGGCTATAGATCCTGAGGACTGTATCTTCATAACTTAGTTAATTTTTGGATCAGATATCCGAAGAGTGGACATAGGACTTAAGGCTCCGAACCACTATAAATATCCTGTGTCGTTTACAGTTTTATTTACTTTGCGCATCTTACAGTTTTCAATTATATTTTGAAACCTTCAACACTTGTCTTGAAGTGTTGAAGTGTATAACTGTTAACTGCTTATAACTGTGAAACTGTTAATCTAAACTGTTGACTAAGACAAACTGCGTTTCTTAAAATTGTCACATAAAAACTGAGTTGATAAGAAACTGAACTGCTCAACATTTAGAGTATATTTAACTGTTTTAATACTTCCACTGCACATTATACGTACTCTTATCTCGGACCAACAAGTGGTATCAGTGCAGGTCGGTCTTTCTAGACTGTCCTGTTCTTGAGTTGCTTAAGACCGGATCTGTACTTCCTTACACTCTAATTGTTTGTCTAGTGTGATTAGCGAGCAGATTATCTTAAGATAATGATGAGTTATCCAAGCCTTCCCAAGTACAACCCAGAAAAATTCGAAGTATGGAAGAAGAGGTGTCTCATTCAACTAAAAGCTCAACATCCAGAGATGGATGAAGTTCTGAAGAATGAACCTCTGAAAATTCAGATTCCTAAAGTTCACCTCGCAGCAGGAGATGCTCTAGGCGGTATCGAAATGATAGACAAACCTATGGAGGACTGGACACTTGAGGACAAGAAACGTCTTCAGGTTGATCTCATTTGGGACTGAATACAATCCCTCCCAGACTCTCTCATGGACGCAGCCGTAGAGAACAACACGGCCAAGGCACTATGGGATTGGATCAACGACCTCACAAAAGAAACAGAGGTAATGAAGTGCAACAAGAAGCAGATCGTCGTGGAGAAATATGAATCCTTCCAGATGCTACCTGGCGAGTCAATCAAATCAATGGAAGCAAGGTTTAATGCCATCGTCAGTGAAATGAAGAATCTTGGAAGAGAAGAAAAAGTGGCTGATATGAATGCCAAAATTCTTTCAAGACTGCCGAACGAAGATTGGTTTATCAAAACCACCATTTTGAAGACCATGGATATCTCCAAAATGACCACCAAAGAACTGTTCGCTGAACTCCAAGCCCATGAATGGGACATCCAGATGGTGAACAAAAATGAAGCTGCTCGTACCCCAAATTCAACAGCTGATGGTGACGCAACATTCTTCATGAAGAGACTTCCGAAGGCGTTCAAAAAGGCCAGTTCACTTTGAGAAAACTTCCTATCAATCATCACCAGCGAAGGACACATTTAACACAGTTTAGAAGAAGGAAACTGAACTGTCAGTTGCCAAACTGGAGGAACAACTGAGGAACTTGACCATGCTTCTCGAAAAGGCAAAAGGAAAGGAAAAGGAAGCACGGTCCAATGAACAAAGGTTCACAAAGAGAGAGCCACGCACATGTTACGAGTGCAAATCTTCAGATCATCTGAAGTATGAATGCCCTCTAGTCTCTTAGGAGGAGAGAGACAGATTGAAGAAGGTGTTCGAATGGAGAGCATCCAAAGCTGTTGCCCAAGCTATGCTCACAAGATCTGAAGTGCCAGACATACCGGACCATGATGATGACTACTACACGTCTGAGGATGAAAATGATGAGGAAGCATTCCTAGCTTTCATGGCAGCCATTGATGGAGATGTTACCGATGAAGAAGAGAGCGCTTCAAACCGCAAAATATTGTTAACAACTAATCTTCCCTCATCTAGTACATCCATTTGTTTTGATGATAACTATGAACCTTCTCATTCAAGCTCAGAGGATATTTCACTTGAAAAAATTATTAAAGAATTTCAAAAAATTTCATGAAATTAAAGATACATTAATTAGTGAAAATGCCTCACTGAAATCAATAATTTCAGTTTTGACCAATGAAGTCGAAAGAACGAGCTCACTCAGTGAGGAGCTGAATTATTTAAGAGAAGAACATGTTAAACTTTTTAAAGATTTTGAAAATGTTTCAAAAGAGCGCGATTCTCTAAAGAAACTTGAACCTGTTAAATGTGATTGTTCTTTTAAGAAGAGTTTAAGATAATTAAAAGAGATCTTGAGTGTTCAAAGACCACCATCCGATAAACTCGGATTTGGATTTATGGAATGCCATAATGAAAAGGAAGTCTTAAGCAATCATGCATCCATTTCAGGAACTGAGAAAACTCATTTAGGCTTTGTCAAAGCAAAACTCAGTTTAGGTACTATGTTGGAAAAGAGTAAGGTCAATTCCAAGAAGCCAGTCAATCAAAATGTCAAGACCAAATGCTGGTCAAAAATTGACTTGAAACTGGCATATCAGTAGAATGCTAACACAGTTCGAAAATTGTATAAGCAAACTGTCGAGAGGAAAACTGACCTCCTTTCAAAACTGGACAAGCATAGTGTCTCATATGCAAGGAATCCAATTTTACCAACAAGAACGACTAAGCAATATGTTAAAACAGCAAGGAAGTCGGTTCAACAATCGGAAATCAATCCGAGAAGTTATGATAGAATTTCGGTTCATTATAACAACTATCCGAATAGGGGGAATACCTATTCAAGGCCAGAGTCTAGACAGTTTTATACTCAAAGGATTGTGATGGATACACACCCGAGAAAAGTTTCTCGAGACTCTTTCCAGAACAGTCGTTTCAGGAAGAGTTCACACACCACAATCTTACATAATATGCATTCAAACAGCACACACTTTCTAGAAGAAAAGGTTGATCAATCACAGAAAATTGATTTAGTTTCATGAACTGTAAGAGTGAAACAAGTGTGGATACCAAAAGGTTGGATCCACATGACTGACATTGCAGGACCCGAAAGGATGTGGGGACCTAAATAAATTTTCTGTGTTGCGGGGACCGAGTTCTCGAAAGAAGGCAAAATAATGGATATTAGACAGCGGGTGCTCGACTCACATGACAGGAGAAAATGATCTAATCAAGAACCTTAAAATATACAAAGGAGCATCAGTCAGTTTTAGGAACAAGGCCACGGGACAAGTGATTGGGAAAGGATGCGTGGAGCATAATGGAAGTACCATTCAAAATGTGTCCTTGGTTACCAATCTGAAGCACAATCTTCTTAGCATAAGCCAACTGAGTGAGTGTGGCTATATAGTCAGTTTTGAAGAATCAAAATGTCACATAATAGACAAAGTGACTCACAAGATCACAATCAGAGGAATCAGAAGAGGAGGTCTCTATATTGTAGATTGGTCTAGTGGAGAAAGGGGAACATGTCTTATAGCATTCAGTTCCTCAAAAGGTGTAAACTGGTTGTGGCACAAGAGACTAAGTCATTTGAATTTCAACTCCATCAGACATCTGGCGAAGCATAATCTAGTTGAAGGACTACCACAGAAGAAGTTCCAGAAAGAAGGAGTGTGTAAATCGTGCCAACTTGAAAAATAGACGAAAGCCTCCTTCAAGAATAGACCAGTTACAACAAGCACTTAAAGGATCTTGGAACTGCTCCACATGGATTTGTTTGGTCCAGTCACCCCACCCACAATTGGAAGAAGAAGATATACATTAGTGGTTGTGGATGACTACTCAAGATACACATGGGTGGTGCTGCTGAAATCCAAGGACGAAGTCAAAGTTCAGCTACCAGAATTGATCACACGCCTTCAGAATGACAAAAGGCGTGAAAGTTAAGAGGATAAGATCAGAAAATGGGACTAAATTTTGCAATGGACTTCTGTGCTGAGATTGGAATTGGACATGAGAAGTCTGCCCCAAGAACTCCTCAACAAAATGGTCTTGCTGAGCGAAGAAACATAACACTCAAAGAAGCAGTGAGAACCATGATGGTCAATACCGACCTAGGAAAAAGATTTTGGGGAGAAGCCTTGATGACAGTCTGCTACACACAGAATAGAAGTGCATTCAACACGCGGCTGCACAAGACTCCCTACGTGATCTACAATGGTTGAAACCTTCTATAGCTCATCTTCATGCTTTCGGTTCTCCATGTTATATTCACAATAATGGGAAGTTTAAGTTGAATACCTTCAGCCCAAAAGCTGATGAAGGAGTGTTCCTCGGGTATGGACATCCTTCATATAAGGGATATAGGGTATTCAACAAGTCCTAGCTTGTGGAAATAACATGTCATGTTGTTTTCGATGAAGCTTCTTTAGTGTGCAGGACACTTCAAGAACTGAGTCTAGGGAATCATGAGATCAAGGATGTCAATGAGGAACCTAAGAGTGATCTTGATCATAACCAAACAGTTTATCTGACTAGATCTATGAATGATATCCCTGAGATTCTAGTTGCCTCGGTTGAACCCCAAGTAGCCGATGGGGCCGATGATGTAAATGTCATCGCTGAGGCCTTAAAGACCATAAAAATTGAAGATTCAGGTGAAAAGAAGCCCCCTGAAACACATAGAACGGGTTTGGAAGCAGAGCAAGCTGACACCAAGGAAGTCAACCTTGAGGACACTAAGGAAGCTGACTCAACCGTCGAGCCAACTGCATTTTAGAATCCAAATGCTGATCAGAATGCAGTTCCAGGACAAGGAGATGAAGGTATTCCAGAACAAGGAGATGAAGGAGTTTCTGAAGAAGAAGAAGAAGAAACAGTTCCAAAATCTAGAAGTGAACCATCTCAAGAGGAATATCCTAAGCTTTTGAGAACTCAGCTGCTCGCGCTGAAGCCGTACCTGTGAAGAAGCCTAGTTGGCTAAGAGATCATCCAAAAGAAGCCATCATTGATGACATTGGAAATCCTGTTCAAACCAGACAAGGCACAACATTGATGTCTTGCTTCTTATCTCAGATCGAACCAGTGAAGATCACAAAAGCTCTTTAATTAACAGACTGGATAAATACGATGCAGGAAGAACTAAATGAGTTCACTCGCAACAATGTGTGGTATCTGGTTGATCGACCTACACACCAGTCTATGATTGGTACTAAGTGGGTCTTCCAGAATAAAAAAGATGAGACCGATACCATTGTTCGAAATAAGGCAAGACTTGTTGCAAAGAGATACGCACAATGTGAAGGGATAGACTTTGACGAGACATTTGCTCCAGTTGCCAGACTAGAAGCTATTCGGCTATTCCTGGCATATGCAGCCTACCACAACTTCACAGTTCTTTAGATGGATATGAAGAGTGCTTTCCTCAACGGCGAATTAAAGGAAGAAGTCTACATGAAAAGCGTTATATTGATTAAAGCAAGCACCTAGAGCATGGTATGAAACTCTCTCACAGTTTCTGCTCAAAAGTGGATTTGAGAAGGGTGCTATAGATCGAACACTATTCAAGACAAAGGATGGAGAGGACATCCTACTTGTACAGATCTATGTAGACGACATCATCTTTGGAAGCAAGAATACCAAGTTATGTGAGAAGTTTGCCCAGCTGATGCAGAATAAATTTCAGATGAGTATGATGGGCAAGATGACATACTTTCTTGGTTTGCAAGTTGATCAATCTGACGAAAGGATCTTTATAAGTCAGAAGAAGTACACTCAAGACCTAATCAACAAATTTTGTCTAGAGAAGACAAAATAACTAAGGATTCCTATGAGCAGTAGTTCTCATATCACTCTCGATAAAGAAGGAGAACCTATCAATCCAACAACTTATAGAGAAATAATTGGGTCTCTATTGTATCTAACTACCAGTCGACCTGATATATCTTATGTCGTGGGAGTATGTGCAAGATTCCAGGCTAATTCGAAGAAATCCCACGTGGAAGCGGCAAAGAGGATCGTGAGATACCTTAAGAGTACAAAGTCTCTAAGTTTCTGGTACCCCAAAACTGATGGAATTATGGATTCTTTGATTCAGATTTTGGAGGCTGCACAATTGACAGAAAGAGCACAAGTGGAACCTTTCAGTTTTTAGGACATAAACTGATCAGCTGGTTCAGCAAGAAACAACATTCCGTGGCTACATCGACCACAGGGGCAGAGTATGTAGTAGCAGCCAATTGTTGTGCTCAAGTGCTTTGGATAAAGCAGCATCTTAAGGATTATGGAGTAGACACTGGATGTGTTCCTATCTACTGTGATAACAACAACGGAGTTTCTATTTTGAAGAATCCAATCTACATTCCAAGATGAAGCACATCGATATTTGTCACCGTTTCATTCGAGATCATGTTGAAAAGGAAGATGTCTCGGTGGAATATATTAGAACTGAAGACCAGTTAGTGGACATCTTTAACAAACTGCTACCTGAGGCTCGTTTCAAAGAGCTATGCATCAAACTAGGTCTTCTAGAGTTTGATGGAATCTCAAGAGAAGGAGATGAAAATTGATTGATTCAAAACTGTCAAACTGTACATGTTAGAGATAGTGATTAAGTTAGTTACAGTTTGTTAATGTTTGTAGTTTGTTGAAGACACATGGAAAATAAGAGCTCCTTCATAAAGATGGATACAAGGAGACATGTCATCCCTACATTTAGTCAACAAGATTCCTATGGTTATAAGTGCTGACACTATTGCCGATTTCTTCCGCCTGCCTAAAACTGGTGCAAGCATCGCCAGCTACTTGAAGAATGGTGATGAGGCAAGGGAGAGACATTGGAATGTCTGGAAGAAACCCGAGCATAAAGACAAATTCCATTTACCGACAAGGGTTTTCGAATTGAGGCCACTTTACAAAACTCTAAGTGAGATAACACTCAGGATGCTCTATTGCGGTGCAGGATCCTTTTCAGAACTAAGTCAGCCTAAATACGCTGGTATGATGGTATTGGATGATGGTCCAGGTGGAAACTGGGCTGAATTCATTTTTGGGCGTATTCTTGAGAATGCTAGAAAGAATGAGACCATTCGGGAGACCAACAGATTCAAATCCAGAGTTGGTTTTGGATTAAAGCAGCTACTTAATAGAGCAATTGATCGGTCTTAGGGAAGAAGGTGAATGCCTAGTCTCATCCGATTTCTTACCTCACGGTGATAAGATTCATTGGAAGCAATAGAAGGAGGTGATCGTGAACATCAACATGAAGATAATGATGACTTGGAGGTGAATGCTATTGAAGATTACATTTCACAAGTTGTTACTAAGAATCTGATACAAGCAGAAACTGTCCTTACGCGAATGACAAATAAGGAAAGAAGGGGGTTAGTACTTACAAGTATCTTGGAGGAAGAAAGAGAAAGGAGTAAGAAAGGCAAGCAGGTTGAAGGTCATGAAGGAAATACAAGGGACAGGACAGTGCCTATTGTGGACCTTCAAAGTCTGTCTCACTCAACGAGAGAATCTCCTCTTCGACAACCTTTCACTCCCTCAACATCTTCTGGCAGCACAACTTCAAAAGTTCAACAACCATTACCCTCGTCTCCTAAACAGATTACTCAGATGGCCCCAGAGACAGGGGGAATAGTTTCAGAAATACCAGTTAAGGAAACTGTCAATCAAAATCTACAAGTGGAAGTTGTTGCCATTCAAGAGCCACCTCCTCAACCGATCATCGTTGTACAAGATGAGCCAGTTCTGAAAACTGCTGCTGTACCAGCTAAACAAACTATCAAACAACAAACATTACCGGAACTCCTAACGAAAAGATAGCGTCTTTCAGCCACTATAGCACGAACAACAGATGAAACACATCTTGAGTACATTCGACGCAGGATGAATGAGAATCGTGCAAAGCTTGTGAAGGTACAACATCTTCAAATATGGCTGAATTTACAGACCGATGAAATCCAACTGGAACTCCTAGAACTTGAAGATGAAGAAGCACATGAGATGGAGAGACTACGAAAAGAGGAAGAAGAGAGATTCAGGAGAGAAGAGAAGGCCGATCTAACTCAACCCATTCGATTGTCTCAAATCTTAAGCTATACCATCACTGCTACTCGTGCATTGGAGTTATGAGAGCACTGCTAAATGTTTCTTGCAAATCCAATTCGTTCGTCGCTGCCAACTTGTGCAAGCTTACTCTGAAAGAAAGACCCTTCTAGCCCTTCAGACCAGGACAATTTCACGTCAAAGAATGCGTACGTAGCAAGATGCCGATCAGTGATCACTGTAATTTCTACAGATTAATTATAGAAATAGTGGCAAATAAATTTGTAAACCCTAAAGTTATCGATCCAGGGGAATGAAGCATCGAAAAACCTTAAGTACTAAATCATAAGTTCTCAAAATACTGGTCAGGAAAATCAATTAAAAAGTTTTGGTTGTTTTGAAAATCGCGATAATTGCTAATGAAAATTAAACAGGAAAATTAAAAGGCTTTTGGATTCAGATAAGAAGAGCACAGATTCCAGGGATATCTAACTATCAAGTATGACATGGATGAATGAATTGATTAATTCCCAATTTTAATTCCTCTTCGTAGTGAAACATCAGAAAAATATTATGAACTTCTTTGTTTGACAATTCATAAAGTAGATTAATTAATTACATATCTCCGCTCGGTCTCAAGATAAATTAACTAACTCCAAAGATCTACAGATTTATCCCTACAATCGATCTCCTTCAGTTACGACAAGAAATCAGATTATATTGTGAAAATCTCTTTCCATTGAAAACTATCACAGTTACGTCTCAAGTAATCAACTAGATAATCCTAAGATGTGATCAGCAAATCAAGATTATGAATAAGCACAGATTTCACAAACTACGAAGGGAAAGGGAAAATAATTCAATTAATCAAACATGTATACATTGATAATTCGAAACCCTAGAATCTGAGGAAGAGATTAGTTACACATATTCAGAGTAATATTCATCATAGAAAGATAAAACCTGAATTGCATAAAAACTTGGGTCTGAATGTCTTCCCACAAAAATATGCCTTCAAACATAAACCTAAAAACTCTTGGAATCTCTAAAATCTGAAATCTGGAATGAGGAATTATTGGGAATTCTGAAAAATCGAATTTACAAAGTTATATATAGAGGTGGAGGTGTATCAAATCAAATCTAGGGCTAAAGATATGAAAAATCTCGAATTCAACCAATTTCCCGCGCCAGCAGGTCCGCGTCGATCGACGCGGCATCCCCGTCGATCGACGTGGCAAAATCAGGCTCGCCCCCTTCTGCGCGGTCTCACGGTTTTGGCCATAACTTCCTCTCCCGAACTCCGATTGACCCGATTCCAGTTGCATTGGAGAGCTAACTCAAAGCTTCATCCATTGTCATGTGCCAATAGCTCGAATTCTTCTTGTGGAAGAAATCGTCACTGCTACTCTTACACGTCACTGCTTCCGGAACGGATTTCTCGTGAACTTAGGCCTAAAACCATACAAAAACACCAAAATGCGCATAATACCACCTAATATAGACTCATGCATAAAATATATATATAAACTCAATAAAACTACATAAAATAGTATAAATATAATATAGATAAGTGAGTGAAATAATGAGCTTATCAATCAGCCGCAGAAAAATTCTAAGGAAGTCAATGATAAAAGACAGTCAGACGCTCTGTTGTGACTGGCGTACAACGTTGTTCGGTGTCTGACACATCAAGTACAAACTGCCCTGCAAAGCAGGACAGTGTAGCAGAAAAAGCAGAGAAGAAGGCGACTTTTTCAGAGAAGGATGGTATATGATTGGACATCCTTCAAAATGTTTCTATCGACTATTTTTTGGTTTCCAACCTATAAATAGCAGGAACAACAGAGACAGAAAAAACTTTGCATCTTTGAATCTTCGACACATTTACTCAAGCCTCTCTGCTGAAATTAAAGCTCAAGCATTAAACGCTCTCAAGCGAGAAGGCATTTATACCGTGGTTCATTTATTGAACACGAGGCATTTATTGCTTAAAAAATCCTTCGAGATTCACCGTGTGACCTTGGGTACACGAGGATTAAGTCTGCTGACTTAATCTACTGACTTGGTGTTCTCACTTTCGGAGTAAGAACACAGCAGCCTGATCTTGCAAAGGAAGAGAAGGTTATTACGGGCAATTTCCAACCGGTGTACGTTTTGGGAAGAACTCAACCATTCATTCAACCGGAGAAGGAAAAGGGAGGTTTTACCGCAGTCCATCTTCGACGACTGCCAGTTCACAGAAGATGCAGAGCCTTCGACGAACTGAAGAAGGAGTGAAGTACAACTACCTGGGCGAGTGATCCATTGTGCTGTGGATGGAGGTTTCTACAACAACTGGCTATAGATCGTGAGGACTGTATCTTCATAACTTAGTGAATTTTCGGATCAGATATCCAAAGAGTGGACGTAGGACTTAAGGCTCCGAACCACTATAAATATCCTGTGTAGTTTACAGTTTTATTTACTTTGCGCATCTTACAGTTTTCAATTATATCTTGAAACCTTCAACACTTGTCTTGAAGTGTTGAAGAGTATAACTGTTAACTTCTTATAATTGAAAAACTGTTAATCTAAACTGTTGACTAAGACAAACTGCGTTTCTTAAAACTGTCACATAAAAACTGAGTTGATAAGAAACTGAACTGCTCAACAATTACAGTGTATTTAACTATCTTAATACTTCCGCTGCACATTATACGTACTCTGATCTGGGACCAACATGAAGAGTGAGATGAATGCCATGCATCAGCGAATGGATGATTTTGAGACCTCTTCGATAGAAAAGACTCGACGAGACTCATCTGATAGTCATAAGAGTACTGGGAAAGGAGGCCGTGCCAACCGAGCTGGCCGAGGCTCGTATAGGAGACAAAATCCTCAGTTTGAGGAGGATGCCAATGACTATGTCGAGGTGGAGTCATATGATAACAATCTGGGGACAATCAAGATGAACATTCCGTTCTTTCAGGGAAAGAATGACCCCAAGTTGTATCTGGAGTGGGAGCGAAAGGTGGAGATGATTTTTGAATGCCACAACTACTCTGAGTTGAAGAAAGTAAAGATGGTTGCAGTGGAGTTCTCTAATTACGCTCTTGTGTGGTGGGATCAGTTGGTCAGTAGTCAGAGACTGAATACGGAGAGACCTATCGAGACATGGGATGAGATGAAGGTTGTTATAAGGAGGCTCTTCGTGCCGAATTATCGAGAGCTGTATAACAAGCTGTAGAGTTTGAGGTAGAGTAGTCGGAGTGTGGATGAGTACTATAAGGAGATGGAAGTGGCTATGATCCGAGCCAATGTAGTGGAGGATAGAGAGGCGACAATGGCTAGGTTTGTGGCTGGACTGAACTGGGAGATTGGGAATACGGTGGAGCTGCAACATTATGTCAAGCTGGATGACATGGTTGATGGATTTATATACTGAAAGCATTATGATTGGTATATTATGTACAAGATCGATTGGTTAATATACTAGTAATCATAAATGTTGTATGTTCATCTCCTGTCTGAATTAACAAACATGTGTCGCAAACGCAATTATCCACTTATCTCGTCAATAGGGAGATCATACGGTGTGTAGTAGATCACGGAAGATCGTATGGATTGTTTGACCTAGCGAGATATAAATAGTTATCACAACTGAGACAGTTGCAGGATAAACTGTCGGTGTAGGCTGCAACATACGCGGTAATAAGCATCCTATCTTGGATGACTTGGTATGCTGGTGTGGGGAACACATTGATAAGGACCTAAGTCAAGATCGATTCTTTTATCTGACACTAAAAGAATCTAGATCTCTATGGCTTGATGAGATCCTAAGCCTATTTGAAGGTACAGAAGTATACACAGATTGTGTATCACTTTGAGTTGCAGTGAAAGGCTCTAGTTGAGCTTATATATCTGTATCTTGGGTGATAGCAGTTTGTATATGACTGTCTGGTACTGGAACTAGGTAACCACATCCAGTATAGGATGGTGACATTCACTGAGCAGCTCAAAAGGCTCGTTATGCTAAAGTCCTGCAGGCTGATTAAGTTCAAGCATAAGTGAAAAGGTTTAAGTGGATTGACTCAGGAATATAAGATGTTAATTAATTAAATAGCTTGTCAGAGCTTAAATTAATTAACGAATGTCTGTAACCTTAAATGTGGGGATAAACCGAGCCCATGCAACCCGTACCTCAAAACGTGGTAGCAAATAGGTAGTACAGTATTGATTCTCTGGTGGAATGAATCAATATTAATTAATTAATTATATTCTGGGTTGGATGTGGGAATTAATTAATTGATAGGCCTTTTTTTCTATTTGCATTCTGGTTCCTGGTCTGGCCCATGAAAACTCAGGCCCAATAGAAGTCCAGTATTTTCCTATAAATAGGCCTCAGTTTCTCAAATCACAACACACCACAAGATCATATGTTGGAGCACATCACACCATTATTTTGCGAGCTGTGGTGATAGACTAGATCTGAGAAACGAGGAGAAAATTCTGCTTCTCAACCGGGCAAGGAATCCGAAGGGAATCTTCACCAGATATTTGGATTGGAGTTGGGATACAGATCAGAAGATCAGATCAGGAGGATCATCTTCTTTCTTCTCCCCCTCTTATTTTTCGAAAATTATATATTAATTTTCATAGATTTTATTCCTCAATCTGTTAGGAATAAATCTTGGTGCGTGGGAAAAAGGATCGAGGATCAAATCTCTACGCACTCGTTCTTCAGGTTTCTACAATCCAGGTATTCCGCATAAACCCTCTTATGCATAATCAATAGGAGCATGATAGGAATAATCATAGGCATAAAAATTTATTTTTGATATTCCAATTATCGATCTTGGCAAACGGACTTTGTGATTCAGTTCACGAATCCCTTCAATGGTCCACATGGCAATCAAGATTGAGGGACAACTCAAGAGGAGGGGCAACGACAGTAATACGAGGTAAAACCCTACAAGCTAGAGAGAATACCAGACGGGGATTGGTTCAGCACCAAAACGAGCTCCATGGAAGAAGGAGGATGGGCAGCCTCGAGGGGAGAAGAAGCCGTTTGTGAAGCCCAGGTCAGATTCCACAACTCAAGGTAAATCTGTTATCACTGACTTTCGTAATTGAGATCGCAAGTGTTATAAGTGTCAGGGTTTTGGGCATATTTCTAATGATTGCCCAAATCGGAGAGTCATTGTGATTCGGGATGATGGAGAGATTGTGACTAATGAAGAGACTGACCTGGAGATGCCTGATTTGGATGATCCTGATTAGGATGAAGAAGAGATTGAGGCACCTGCAGCGCTGAATTTTGTGATGAGAAGGGCTTTGAATGCACAACTTGCAGCCGAAGATGTTGAGCAGAGGGAGAACATTTTCCATACACGTTTTCATATCAACAATAAGGTCTGCAACATGATTATAGATGGAGGCAGTTGCACCAATGTGGCGAGTCACTGGATAGTGCAGAAACTAGGGTTACCGGTGATGAAGCACCCTAAGCCATACAAGCTGCAGTGGCTGAATGATAGTGGCATCATCAAAGTGGTGAAGCAAGTCAAGGTGCGGTTTCGCATAGGGAAATATGAGGATGAGGTGTTATGTGATGTGATCCCCATGCAGGCAAGTCACATACTTTTGGGGAGTCCGTGGTAGTTCGATAGGCGTGTGAAGCATGATGGCTTCACGAACAAGTATTCCTTCGATTACAAGCAAAAAAGATTTCACTTGTTCCTCTGACCCCTAAACAAGTCTATGAGGATCAAGTCCAGTTGCAGAAGGAATCCGGTGAAGGGGTGCAACCACTAGATAATAACGAGAAAGGGGTGGTGAAGCAGTCATTTCTAGCTAGGGTTGGGGATCTGAAGTGGGCGGTTCTGGAGGAGAAACCATTGGTGTTGTTGATCTACAAGGAGAATCTGATTTTAACTAACATTCCTGATTCTCTACCCCCTTCTATGTCCTCTCTTCTGCAGGATTTTGAGGATGTCTTTCCAGATGATACCCCAGCCGGACTGCCACCCATTCGTGGGATTGAGCATCAGATTGATTTTGTGCCCGGAGAAACCCTTCCAAACAGACCAGCTTACCGAACCAGCCTGGAGGAGACAAAGGAACTAGAGAGGCAGATCGGAGAGTTGCTGGCCAAGGGGCACGTGAGGGAGAGTTTGAGTCCTTGTGCAGTTCTAGTTTTACTTGTGCCCAATAAGGATTCTACCATGAGGATGTGTTGCGACTGTTGTGCTATCAACAACATTATAGTTAAGTATTGCCATCCTATCCCTCGTTTAGATGACATGTTAGATGAGTTGCATGGTGCTTGTGTTTTTTCTAAGATAGATCTGCGAAGTGGATGGCATCAGATTAGGATTAAGGAGGGAGATGAGTGGGAAACTGCTTTTAAAACTAAGCTTGGTGTGTATGAGTGGTTAGTCATGCCTTTTGGTTTAACTAATGCTCCTAGTACTTTTATGCGCCTTATGAACCATGTTTTGAGAGCTTTTATTGGTAGATTTGTAGTGGTTTATTTTGATGATATTCTGATTTATAGTAGGATTCATGATGATCATGTTGAGCATATGAGGTTTGTTTTGGATGTACTTCGCAGGGAGAGATTGTTTGCTAACATGAAAAAGTGCATCTTTTGCATGGATAAGTTGGTGTTTCTTAGTTTTGTTGTTAGTGCAGATGGAGTGTAGGTGGATGAAGAGAAAATTCGAGCTATCAAGGAGTGGCCACAACCTAAGAACGTTGGCGATGTTCGCAGTTTTCACGGACTTGCCAGCTTTTATAGGCTTTTTGTACCCCATTTCAGCAGCATTGCAGACCTATTGAATGAAGTGATTAAGAAGACTGTGGAGTTCAGATGGGGAGAAGAACAAGAGAAGGCCTTTGAGTTGCTGAAGTATAAGTTGACACATGCCCCGGTACTATCTCTTCATAACTTTTCTAAGACATTTAAGATTGAATGTGATGCTTCAAGAGTTGGTATTGGTGCAGTGTTGATGCAGGAGAAGAGGCCCGTGGCATACTTCAGTGAGAAGCTGAATGGTGCGACGTTGAACTATCCTACCTACGATAAGGAGTTGTACGTCTTGGTGAGAGCCTTAAAAATGTGGCAGCATTACTTGTGGGCTTAGGAGTTCATTATTCACACCGATCATGAGTCACTGAAGCATCTGAAGGGGCAGCACAAGCTGAATAAGAGGCATGCAAGATGGATGGAGTTTGTAGAGACCTTTCCTTATGTTATCAAATACAAGCAAGGTAAGAAAAACGTGGTGGCTGATGCATCGTCTCGGAGGTATGCCTTAATCTCTACTTTAGATCCTAAGTTACTTGGATTTGAGTGCATTAAGGGTTTGTATGCTTCTGATGAGGATTTTGGTGATATATATGTTGCATGTGAGACATCTGCTAGTGGTGAATTCTTTAGGCATGATGGATTTTTGTTTAGGAAAAATAGGTTATGCATTCCTAGGTGTTCTCCACGTGAGTTATTACTGTTAGAATCACATGGTGGCGGCTTGATGGGTCATTTTGGTATTGCTAAGACTTTGGTTGTGTTTCTTGAGCATTTCTTTTGGCCTCGCATGAAACATGATGTTGAGAGGGTCTGTGGTAGATGCATTACTGGTAAACAGGCTAAGTCTAGATCTAGTTCTCATGGACTGTATACCCCTTTACCTATCCCTACTGCACCTTGGGTTGATATTTCTATGGATTTTGTGCTAGGTTTGCCACGTACTGGGCGTGGTAGTGATTCTATATTTGTGGTTGTTGATAGATTTTCTAAGATGACTCATTTTATTACTTGTCATAAGTATGATGATGCATCCCATGTTGCTGCTTTGTTCTTTAGGGAAGTTGTTAGATTGCATGGAATTCCTAGGTCAATTGTTTCTGATAGAGATTATAAGTTCTTAAGCTACTTTTGGAAGACTTTGTGGTGTAAGTTAGGCAATAGATTGTTGTTTTCTACTACTTGTCATCCACAAACTGATGGTCAAATTGAGGTAGTGAATAAGACTTTATCTACTTTGTTGAGAGTTGTACTTAGGAAAAATATTGAGAATCGGGAAGAATATTTGCCTAATGTTGAATTTACTTATAATCGTTCCGTTCATTCTGCTACTCAGCTTTCCCCTTTTGAGATTGCTTATGAATTTAATCCTTTGACTCCTTTAGATTTATCTCCTTTACCTGCACAAGAGTTTACTAACCTTGATGGGCAAAAACGAGCAGATTTTGTGAAGCAGATTCATGGGAAGACTAGGCAGAATATTGAGCGCCGTACTACGCAGTATGTCAAGCAGGCAAATAAATGGCGCAAGAAGATGTTGTTTGAGCCTGGAGATTGGGTTTGGCTACATATGAGAAAGGAGAGGTTTCCTTTACAACAAAGATCGAAGTTGTTACCTCGTGGAGATGGTCCCTTCCAAATGTTGGAGAAAGTGAATTATAATTCATACAAGTTGGAATTACCAGGTGAGTATGATGTTAGTGCTACGTTTAATGTTGTTGATTTAAGTCCTTTTGATGTACGAGATAACTTGGATTTGAGGACAAATCCTCTTGAAGACGAGGGGAATGATGGAGCCCAAGTAGCAGCTGGAGAGACGATCCAGTCTACATTCCGAGTGGGCCGATGACTAGAGCTTGAGCAAGGACTTTGAGGGCTGGATTGAGCTTTTTTTATTAAAGGCATTTGGGCTGCAAATATTCCCAAAGATTTGGTGTTGATTAAAGAGTTAAACGAAGGCCAACAAATTACTAATTTAATTATGTGTAGTGATTGGGCTTAGTTTAATTATATTCCATTATTTTGGGCCAACATGTTTAGGCCTTGCTTTAGTAATTTCTAATTTTAGTTTAATTTTTGAATTTGTGTTTAATTTTTGAAATTATAATTGCCTTATTAGACTAGGATTTTAGTTGCCTATATATAGGCTTTGTATGGAACAATTTTGATTCAGTTTTTAGTTTAATAAAATTTGTGAGGTTTTCTCCTTTATTTCTGAAAGCTCAAACTTTCAAAAATTCTATTCATCCATAGGATTTCGATTTCTACTAATCAATCTACGTGGAGCAACCTCCAGGATTCAAATGCGGAAACAAGGTGTAAAGATTGAGGAAAGCTCTCTATGGTCTGAAGCAAGCCCCAAGAGCTTGGTACGAAACGCTATCACAGTTTCCGCTGAAGAACGGATTCAGGAAAGGAAAGATCGACAGGACACTCTTCTTGATCAAAGATGTAGAAGACATATTGCTCGTTCAAATTTATGTGGATGACATCATATTTGGATAAAGAAATCTAAGCCTATGTGAAAAGCTTACCAGACTTATGCAGACTAATTTCTATATGAGTATGATGGAAAGGATGACATATTTCCTAGGTCTGCAAGTTCAGCAATCCAACGATGGGATCTTCATTCACCAGAAGAAGTATACCAAGGATCTCATCAGCAAGTTTTGTCCAGAAAAGACGAAGACGCTGCGAATTCCCATGAGCACAACATGTCAAACATCAATGGACAAAGAGGGCGAATCCGTGGATCCCACAGCATATAGAGGTATTATTGGTTCTCTGTTATATCTAAAGGCCAACAGGCCAGACATTTCGTATGCTGTAGGAGTATGTGCTAGATATCAAGCAAATCCAAAAAAATCGCACATGGAGTATGCACGAAGGATTGTCAAATATCTGAAAGAAACGAAATCCTTAGGAATTTGGTATCCCTCAGACTCGGACTTTGGAGGATGTCGAATTGATAAAAAAGTACGATTGAGACATGCCAATTCTTTGGTCATAAGCTGATAAGCTGGTTCAACAAAATGCAACACTCCGTATCAACATCCTCTACAGAAGCTGAATATGTGGCTGTTGCAAGTAGTTGTACACAGGTGTTGTGGATCAAACAACAACTTTAAGACTATGAAGTCAGCACCGGTTGTGTTCCAGTATACTGCGACAACAACAATGCAATGTGCATTACAAAGAATCCAGTACACCACTCAAGAACGAAGCACATTGACATCAGACATCATTTTATTCGAGACCATGTTGAGAAAAAAGATATCTTCGTGGATTATATCAGGACAAAAGATCAGCTAGCAGACATCTTCACTAAACCTCTAGCAGAAGGCATATTTAAGGAGCTTTGTTTAAAGCTTGGTCTAATAGAGTTAGACGAGGTTACGGAAGAATGAGTCCCATCTCTCATCCCGTTATTGGATTTCTCATAGATATTGAACTCCTAAAGGTCATCTGGAGTTCTTGGATTTATTGGAATTTGGAAAATACTTGGAATTCTTGAAGATGATGTGGAATAAGAGTGTGTCCAAGCTCACGCTCTTCAGAAGAATTTTGACATTTTCAGCCAGATTGTTGAGTCCCAGCTCTCAGTAATCTTGACAAGGAGATGTAGAAGAATATTGGTTTCAGCAGACCAAGTCAGGAGAATGCTGAGTCCCAGCTATCAGCATATAAAGATGACTGCTGAATCAATAACTGCTTAATCAATTTTGAGAAATTGATCAGATAAGGGAACAAATATCGGGATACTCAACCGACATATCAAGTAAGATCATCCTTAATGACGAAGAGATGATTGATATTCTCTATCATTATCGAAGATTTTGCTCAAGGCTCGAGATGATTCAGTTCTAAAAATAGCATCTCGAATGCCCATGTGGAAAGTCATACCGAAACCGTCTGTTCCCAAGGAAGATGAAGTGTTTGGTTGAACAAATCTCTAAGGCGGATACATCTATTTAAGTGGAGGATAGTTTGCCTAGGGTTTCATATCCAAAACCTCAAAAACCTAGAACCGTTTTATGCCTTTCACTCCCTTCGTTCGAACCCTGTTGCTCGAGAAAAACCAGAAATGTCTTCTACCATTTCACCAAAATACCTTCAGAATGGGTTCGAGCAACGTGACTTGGAAGTGTCCAAATGAGAGGAAGAATCGTAATCTTCACAGAGATCATATCTAAGAAGATTCTCTCAATTCTTAGTTCACCTTTGACGATGAGCTTTCTGATATTAGAAACGAAAGGAGATAAGAGGTTCATTCTATCAGGCCATGACAGCTATATCATTGGAGAGATATAAGCTTGTCAGGTTGGTCAGATGATGAATATTCCTTAGTTACAAAGATTTGAGAACACCTTTGGGTAAGGTTTCTCAAATCACTAATTCCTAATCTCTTCTTCATGTACCAAAGTTGGAAAATGGAGACAAAGAAGTAGATGAAGAATATGCCTGTGGATGAATTTGATGCAACTTGAATGCATCTTCTTGGCATCCAAGGCAGAAATTAAGCATACTGGCATATCAGATGGTGCCCATCCTAAATAGGAAACATCTGTGAGTGCCAAGTGCTGATAAGAGATGTGGACAAGAGCGCCAATTCAAGCAGATGGTGAGATCTGCTGGATTTGGATTTTCTTCCATGTGCTGTGCACTGGAGAATCGGAAGGCTGAAAGCCGAAGAGATGTCCAGGATGGAGCGCAAGTTCAAGGAGGTAAAAATTGAACTTGAAGCTGGATATCTCTCAGCCAACAAGACATTGCTGTGCAAGTGGGGTGACTTGCAGCAATGAGCTCGGGGAAAATACCAAGAAGGAGTAGATCTAGCAAAGGCGTTATTTGGAGCAGTCTGAAGACAAATTGATCATTGTAAACTTGTAGCATCATACTTTGCGAAGTGTAATGATAAACACTCATTTTGTGCATTTTACTGATGTGAATCTGCTAACTATTTGCCTTGGATTAGATCATTAAGTGATATTTTTGTGCCATATTCATATTCTTTTAGAAAATATTACGTTTGGTTTGATTTTGGGTTGTTTATGCAGGTTTCACGCACAATTGAGTCGTTTACAGGATATGACTGGGTACCATGGAGCCAATCAATGTTCGTTTGCATCAGGAAGAGGAAGAAGTGAGAAAAGACTGAACCCAAATACGTTTTAGGCCAAAATTCAATGGAAACCCGTACAGAAAGCAGTTGATGTTCAAAGAAGCAGTCGCGAATTCCTCCGCACATGGAATTCGAGCTAATGGAGCATGTCAATAGATAGATCTTTGAGTTATCTTTCCAATGCAACTGGAATCGGGTCAATTGGAGTTCGGGAGTGAAAGTTATGGCCAAAACCAAGAGACTACGCACGTTCGTGCTTCTGGGTCGCCGTTTTTGTAATTTTCACCATTTTTGGCTCAAAACACGAACGACGACCCACGCACGAACACGACGATTGCCGATTTTGTTTTATGGGTCGCCGATCGTGTAAAAACTGACGAATTTTGGTACAAATCCCATATCTTTTTGGGTTTGAAGAAGATAGATATAAATAGAGGTTCCCAAGGTGTAAAAACGAACCTTCACCATATTTTTGAGAGACGAACCTCTGGAGAAAGCTAGAACGGAGCAGACTTGAAGACCGAAGATTGAAGACTTGAAATTGAAGACTACGGGTTTTAGGTTTTCATGTTTTCTATATTTTTGACTCTTTACTTCTTTGTTTTTATGGAACTTAGCATGATTGGCTAAGTCTTTTGTGGATTCTAGGGTTTTGAAACTTTATTGAACATTATTCAACCATTTATTTAATTTGATTTTCCTTTTCCATTGATGTTTGGATTATGCCTGAGCTTTTATTAATTACTTGATATTGGCCATTGATTGTAATTCGAATTGGTAATTTTTGAACCGAGAGGTCTAGGCTATCGATTAAGATGCAGGATAATTAGATTTGATAAATTAAATATCCGAGAGGAATTTGAGTTATTAAAGTATTGTGAAATCTAAGGTTTTTATCAAGAGTAAAAGTCCTATTGCGCATCCGAGAGGAGTCACTAGGTCTTTTATGTCTAAGTTATGGTTTAGAGTTCGAGAGAATTGTCTGATAACATAAATGAGATTAACCCTTATTCTTGGAAATTAAATTGGAATTGAATTGGATAAATGTTGTTTAATCGTTCTTCATAAGTGGATTGCCCTGGAATCCTGTTTTCTCCATATTTTCTACGTTCAATCTTTTAATTGTCTTTTTAATTAATTGCTTTTCAATTATTGCTTAGTATAAATAAATCAAACTCTTTTACCGATGTGTCTAGATAGTAGTAAGATATCTGCGTTAGTGCTTGATTATATTTCGAGTCTGCAATCTTTGAGTTCGATAAATTATTACTTGCCCTCTGCAGTGGTCTGTACACTTGCAGAATAGCGTGTTGCAAAATACGCTATCATGTAACTCTTGTAAATCAATGATATCAATAAAATGCTCGCTTTGATGACAATACTTTGTTGTCTCAAACAACATAATTGCCTAAATCAGAATGTTAGATCATTACACTCTTTGTGTATATAGAATCCTATCTAAAGTTCTTATGATTTTCCTGGTAAAAGATTCAAAGTATAAAGGAAAATCAGAAGATAGGAATTTCTTACAGGTCTCCCAAACATTAAGTCGGAAGCAGAGTGCTTGATAGTTGAATCGAGGATGCTCTTTCAAGCAAACAACTCTCTACTGTATGTTGAGTCCAAGCTCTCAGAAAATTCCTAACGATTACTGAGTCTGAGCTCTCAGTATAGACTCTTGAACTTAAATGATTCGAGAAATCAAAAGAGTCTAGAAGAACTTCTGAATCCAAGCCGTCAACATCCGGTGAATGCTGAGTCCAAGCTCTCAGCAATTTGATATTAATTGCTATATTTGGTGATAGCAAACAGAAACCGGAAAGAAGTTTACTGAGTCCAAGCTCTCAGTAAAAGAAGGCTCTTTGCTCCTTCAAGGATCAAATCTTTATTAAGAGTTTGTTTTGTCTACTGAGTCCAAGCTCTCGATAGAACCCCGAAGGCTGCTGAGTCAAAGCTCTCAGTAGATATCTGTAGACAACTAAGCAAATTATCTTAGCATACTCTTATTGGCTGCTGAGTCCAAGATCTCAGGAGAAGCCCATTGTATACTAAACTAAAGGGCCTTCCAAGACCTAGTGGAATGCTGAATCCAAGCTCTCAACAAATATTCACCTAAAAGGTCCAATGAATGCTAAAGATCATAGCAAATCAAATCAAATAATTGAATGCTGAGTCCAAGCTCTCAGCATACCTTTCATATTGCTGGACGCATTACTCTCAGCAAATGTTATTCTGCATGTTGACCAACAAACGAGGAGAGACAATCATTTCAAATCTCTCAAAAGGCGGGATTATCTAAATGATGGAGAAGGAGCAGACTCCACATTAATTGAAAAGGTGACTCTAGCTCATGGCGTTGATGAATACACAGCGGACACGTCAGCCACGCACAAGTTTCCAGCATCGTGGGACGTAAGGCGAACCGTCACCAATTGCCCAATTATTGATTTATCCAAATCAGAAGAAGAAATCCATCTGCTCACAGAAAAGCCGGGTACAAGGGATCGTATAAAGGAAGTTTGGTTTGGAAATTCTAAACCCTAGTACTCCCAATACTTCAGATTTTGAAATTTCTTGTACTCTACATTTTACTTGAGTTTCAGAAGAACACACCAATGGCGGAACCCTCCAACCGTACTAGTCCCCCGCAGAATCATACGGAAGAACTACAATATCTGGAGAACCTGAACAATTCCAACCCACATTCACAGGAATTTTCAAGAAGAAGGACATTGATGAGTCAATTACCTACTATCGCTTGGTTGCCATTAGTCATGGTAAGACGCCTGGTGAACTCACTTACGAACAGAAAAGGGCGGCTCAAGTGAAGAAAGACAAGATTTTCTACGAACCTCTGTTCAGGTAGCACTACTGTGACATTCTCATAGGGAGGATCGACCGCAAAAATCTTTTGAAGTATTGTGGAACCTCTGAAATTCCGGCCGCACATAGTTGCATAATTCTTCACTCGTGCAGTGGTTGATAAGAGTGAAAAGTTTTTCACTACAAGTGTTTCGGGCACGAAGATTGTTGTGAGCCCAGAAGTTTTAGCACAAAAGTATGGACTGCGAGACGAAGGAGAAGACATAGCCAACTACAAGGTGAATGACGAAGCCGAGATGAAAAAGCGATGACTTAGGTGGAAAACAGACACCTTCAAAGATTCATGGAAGGTGTCCGCACCCCTGAGATCACTAAAACAACCAATGAAGAGCCTTGCACAGATTGTGATATGGATTCTCGTAGGCGAGGTTGGTTCACTATCAAAACTTAGTGCAAAGAAGTTTGTTGTTATGATGGTGATTGAAGATCAAGTTCGAGGAAGTTCATCTACTCAAAGTGGCTAGCGCATGTATACAAGAACAAGAACATCAACAAAGATCATATGTTCACCCAGGATGTAGGATTTGGGCTCAAGATCAGTCACTTTCTTAAAGGAATTGTACCCATAGGGTAAGCACTGCCGTGGTGAAGATTTGTTGCACTCCGACTACATACCGCCAACCAAGAAACAATAATCGCCGAAGAATCTCAAGGAACCACTAATTTTGAAGGGTAAAAGTAATGTCGACCCTGACGAACAAGTCTCTGACGAAGAAGACCCCTACCAAGGACATGCTATCCTGCCAACTGCTGTCCCACTCACAGTAGAGGGGATTGAGAAGGAAAGAAGGAAAAACAGAACAGGATACCCTGTTTGAAGAATATGAAAGCTTAGTCGACATCACACAGTTGGAATTCGGTCAACCCCCTGTACCAATTGTTGCAAAGAAGAGGCACACACAAAGAAGCCTTCAACAGAAGAGGAACAAGCCAAGAAGAACGGAAAACATGATCGCTTTCAAGGATCAACCGTCAAAGTCACAATGCCAATGGTTGACATGACTCTACCAGTTCCCGATGTCATCAAGGAAAGTGAGACAGAGCTCATTGAGCCAATCACCAAAGATGCAAAGAGGAGGCTTGAATTCTTCAACGATGAGGACTCTCGGAAGAAGAGGCGATAGGAGAAAGCGCTAAAAAGGGCACTTGATCAGAAGAATTTTGAGAAAGCTAAGTTGTAGATGACTCTTGAGCAAAGGGATTCTCAGTACGAGCAAGTCATGGCTAGCTATGCCGAGTGCAACGCCAAGATTCAAGCTGGTGAGAAATTTGGACGTATCACCAAAAGGGACGTCGAGAAGGCATAGATTGAAAAAGGCAAAACCAAGACTACCGACGTTGTAGAGAGACTTGTGAATCCAGATGCCATGACCGATGTAGAATTTGAAAAATGGCACAGGAAAGAAGCACTTAATGAATCGAGGAAGACGCAGACTCCTGCACATGGAGAAAGGAGTTCTGCTACCTTGACCATTCAACCCACCACCACTCGAGGAGGAAGCGTAAGTGCTGAAGCCAACGTTGAGGAAGTTGTGTCACAGACTGTTGCGCAAGGAGAAAGCAGGTCTATTGTTGAACAAGGAATTGAGGAAGAACAACTGGCTGACCAAAGAGAAAGCCAGGTTGTTACAATTTTGGCAGAAACCAATTTGGTAAAGAAAGGGGACCAAATCATGATTACCGAACAGGAAAACAAGGCAGCAGATGAGGAGAATGCTGACCTTGAGATGACAACAGATGAGGGTACAACAGAGCCTGAGGTAGATATTCAAGTAGGTGTTCAACAAGCCATCACTACAGCAGATAAGATGGAGATCACTGAGAGCATTGCTGACGAGACACCAATGAAAGAAGAAGCTACTACCTCCTTGGATGCTGAAACCCGACCAAGATTGCAAGCAAACCTCACTGCAAGTGTACGAGCATGAAATGAGCAGTATCTACGCGCATTGGGAATGGATCCATCTACCATTCTAGGATGGAATTCTGAAGCAGATACCACATTCGTACTTGAAAGCACTATTGAGTCACTCTGGAAGAGACGCGTTCCAATCCCTACCTCACCCGAAGTGTCAAGTATATCGTTCAGTGACATACTAGTTTTAATGATGAAGAGAATGCAGGAGACACTGGAGCTGCCAAAGGGCGTGTGCTGCTTGTAGATAATGAATCCATGTTTTGAGGAGAAACACTGCGAGTGCCCATGGAAGGACTGCGTGACAGGAAATTCAAAGCAAAAAGGATTGCTAACTGGTGTCCTCCTGTCACTGTAAGAGATGACAAGAATGATGATCTCATCTCTTGGGAAAAAGATTTTTGTGTATTTATTGAAGCTCAAGTTGTTGCCGAAAATGAGAACATATATCCTGCGGAATTAGTGGGCGAGTCTTCTGATCTTGAATGATGAGAATAGAGTTTAAAAGGTGGAGGTTTTTTTACTATGCCACTCATGAACTGCACTACGAGGACCACACAATTATGATGGCCAGGATGGATCTCAATTACTGGCGAAGTGAAGAGGAATGGGCAGACGACTGGATGGATCAGACATCCAAGAGACAATATACGGAGAAGCAAGTTACAGCCAGACTGCAAAAGATTAGGGCACACAGAACACTCACAGGAGATCGTTCATTGCCACCATCCGAGTATGTTGTTGAAGATTCTGCACCATTCACTCAGCACTTCAAGTCACCAGCCACAAGAAAACAGATGGCCGCAGCAGCTGAGTTGAAAAACAAACTAGTTGAAGAAGAAGCCGCACAAAAGCGAGAAGAAGATTGGAGGAAGATATTGGAGTTAAAGGAGCGTATCCTTACTCAATTGACGAACAAGTCATTCAGAATGGATAGCTTAAGGCTTCCTTCTTCCACCCATGTTGAAGAAGAAAGAGCTAGGGAGACTGAATCTGCCACAGCTGTTAATGTTGATCTACCATCCACTTCGTGTTAAGCACTGACCACCATGCCTACTGCCCTGAATCAGATCGTGCTATCTGAGGATATCCAAGTCATGACAAACGAGCCACTGAGCTCCAGCACTCATCAGAGCGACCTTCAGCAATTCATACATACGATGGTAGGATGAAACGTTGGAGAGCACATTGTGCCGATCATGCAAACAGTAGTCAACAATCAAATGATCGAGGCAAAGGAAGAACTGCACAATACTCTGCAAGACAAGTTTGAGACCTACTCAACCAACCTTATTGCTGCAATCAAAGAGGGGGAAGGGAAAAGGTTAGCAAAGGAGGCAGAGAGACTAAAGGAACAAGAAGACAGAATCCGACGCCTTGAGGCTAGAGAAAACAAGAAGAAGACTTGAGAAGACAACAAGAAGAAGAAGAGAGAGAAGAACGAAGAAGGATTGAAGAGAAGGAGAGAATTAGAAGGAAAGAGAGAGAGGTTGTTCTTGACAACTTCATGAAGGTAATGCTCGAGACTCTCAAGACAGTGAAGAAGACCACCGCCGGTTCTTCAGGTGCTAGAAATGCTGATGATTCAGACTCCTCGACATCCAAAAAGTTATCTCTCTAAACTTTATAAGTCTTCTAGCCAAAAACAGTTGGAATTGTATACATAAAAGCATTATGATTGGTATATTGGGAAACATTATGTTTGATATACTGGTAATCATTAATGACTTGCAATAAACAACTCCTGTCTGAATTAACAATCATACGATGCGAACAAACACATCAAGTTATCTCGTCAATAGGGAGATCATACGGTGTGTAAGAGATCACAGAAGATTGTATAGATCGTTCGACCTAGCGAGATATAAACAATTATCACAACTGAGACAGTTTCTGGTTTGGCTGTCGGTTTAGGCTGCGGCACACAAGTCCATAAGTGGTTTATCTTGACTGCTTTGTGTGACCAGTACATCTCAATGTATTGATAGGATCAACAGTGAGATGAACCATTCTATTTGACATATGAATGAATAAAGATCTCGGTAACTTGGTCGGATCTAAAGTCTATTGAAAGCTGAGGGGCATACATGGGTTGACTGTCACATTGACTTGCTATGGTGGAGAGTCTTACATGTACTCATATATCTGCATCTTGGGTGATGGCAGTTTGTGTGGGGTTTCCTCAGGCTGGATTTAGATAACCATATCCGTTTCAGGATGGTTACATTCCCTGGGAAGCTCACGAGGTTCGTTACGCTAAGTCCTACAGGCTGAATTATTGATTCAAGCATAAGCGATAAGGGTTGAGTGGTACTACTCAGGAATAATAAGTGATTAATTAATTACAACTAATTGTCATATGCTGAATTAATTAATGAATGTCTGAAACCTTTAATATGGGGATTAACCAAGTCAATGCAACCCGTTCCTAATAACTGGTAATAAAGGGATAGGTAAGCATTAATTCTCTGGTGGCATGAATTAATGTTTATTAATTAATTATGTTCTGGGTTGAACATGGAATTAATTAATAGGAGGCCCACTTTATTATTTGCATTTGATCCCTGGTCTGGCCCAACACTGCTCAGAGCCCATTAGGGTTTATTAAACCCTAATAGCCCATTCTCCAGATCTATATAAATAGATAAATCTCTCATTTTCCCACATAAGTTTGAAGTTTCATAAATCAGAAACCCTAGAGAGATTGAGAGAGAGTGGGCGGCTGTAGATCCGGTAGCGTATCCTCACCAGATTTTGGGATCGAGCAAGGGAACAGATCAAAAGATCATATCTGTAGGAATACCATCGCTTTGATCGATTCCAGATCCAGATCTACACCATCATCATTGCCATCATCGATCTAGATCTGTAGATTAGTCGCTGGAGTCTCAGGTATTTCTTTGAATCTACGAATTAAATAAAATAGGAGCATGCATAGGGCATTTACTGTTTGTCATGGTATTTATTTTGATATCCATAAATTGAATCTGGGGTTAAAATAAATGGCGATTCGTGTCGCCTACTGTAGACTCAGTTCCGACAATTGGTATCAGAGCCAGGTTCGTATTTTATGGCTCTATCGGAAAATAAATTTTGACATTCAGTTTATGCATGTTATTTAATTTATCGTGGATGGATTTATTTGTCGTGGATGTTTTTTGTTCTCGTGGCCTCCCTCTGGTTTTTGTTTTTGGTTTTAAATCGCGAGAAAATCCGCGATTAGATTGATAGGAAAAATCATGTAATAGACTAGATTTATTTGTTTGTATATTTTATTATTCAATCTGAAAACTAAATCTGAGATCCGGAAGAATACGAAGAACACAGTTCAGATCCGACAGCAGACTCAGCTCAGCAGCAGTTGGTGGCGGCGGCCGCCGTGCCGGCGGCGGCGGACGGAGGCAAGTGGCGGCGGCGGGCAGGTTTCTACCTATGGCTGGGCTGCGCCTGTTTTAGGCTGCTGCGCACGTTCCCGGCGAGCCCAACGAAGCAGGCTCTGGCGGGCGAGAACAGACAGGCCGCGCGCAGAAGACACGCGGTGGCGGTTCTGTTGCAGCGACTGCTGCAACGTCGTGCACGACTCCAGTCATTGGCCGGTGAGCGTGCGAAGCTGGTGGCGATGCAGACGGCGCACCGTCAGTCGCGGGCACCAGGCAGAGGGCGCGAGCGAGCCTCCTGCGTGCGGCGGCCCTGCGTTCGGTGGTTGCTGCGCCAGCTGTTATTTTATGTCGCGATTCCAGCGACAGCAATGCGCACGACTGTGGGAGGCGTTGGACGTGCATGGCTGGACGGTGGTCTCGCGGCATTTGCAGCGTGTGCGAGTTCAGCGTTGGCTGCAGGCATGGGCGGCGCTTGTCGGTGAGCAGACAGGTTGCGGGGCTGCGGTTTCCTTTGGCGGCTGGGCTGAGCGGCGGCTAGGGTTTCTGGGTTGAAGGAGGTGGCGGTCTGGGCTGTGGGCTAGGGTTTAGGCCACGCGGGCCCGGCGGCCCTGGTGGCTGTATTTAGGGTTTTTGATTTTTGAAACCCAAATTTGCTTTCTAAACCCTATTGTGATGTGGGTTGGCCCAAGATCCAATTTTAATTATTTTGGACGGTCCAGATAATCCTTGTTCACAATTTCCTAGCCCAAATTGCTGTATTATTCCAGCCCAAAAAAAATTTGCAGATTTCAAGTTAAAGAGTGGGAGCCCAGTTTGAAGATCTGTATCATAATCTTTGTAATAGATAGATTTAATTTTATTTCCCATGTAATTGCATCATGGAGCCACGAGAAATGTTATCTGTTTATTTAATTATTTTCTCGTATGATGTGATTTATTATGTGCGCACTAGTAAATAATAGGAAAGCATGCTACTGCTTTTATTATTTATTTTTAAAGCATGTTGTAGATAATAAGGAAGCATGTTACTACTTTATTATTTACTGTTCAAAGCATGCTTTATGTGATTTATTTTATGTATTAAATTATGTCTATAAATTCCGGAATCATGTTGGAAAATATGATGGAATTTTGGATGTGACATAATTTATGGATCATAAAATAATATGTGCGCATAAGAACCTTTTGAAAGAAAAAGACTAAGCAAGATTTTTTAATTAAAATTAACAAGACCTCCACAATGCGGGCTCTTATTAGAAGTGGGCAGTGAAGTGAGTAGACGTCTACACGACCGTAGCCTGCTTACTTTATTTGTTCATAAGTTCTAATAGATGAGATTTCTAAATAAAACATTTAAACATGTGAGAAGTGGACAGTGAAGTGAGTAGACGTCTACACGACCATAGCCTGCTTACTTTATTTGTTTATAAGCTCTCAAGGATTGTTTTAAATGAGATAACAAAGGTTGTAAGAGGCATGCGTCATGGGTCTAGTACGTAAGACAAATCGTCCTTTTAACTTCCGGAGTTAGAATTGTGGTCAAATGCTTAGATGTTGCCCGAGTACTAACTCATGAATGATGTCCCTGCTCAGATAGGTTTAACATGGTCTTAGTTTTATCTCTGATTATTAATTTCATTTGCCGGCGAATACCTTGCATGGATTGTAATTAAAGACTGGAACTTCAAAGAGCAGTCTGGTTAGGTGGTCTGCTGTAAACATCTTCGAAAGGAGCTTGCTGTAGATGCACCTAGGCAATTGGGGGAAACAATTGTATTGGTTTATCAAAAGGTTACAATGCATATTTGTTTTAATGTTCTGCATGTATGTTCTTACTTTAATCAATTATTGTTTTCAGATATGTCTATGAATAATGTTATCAATATCCTGACACAAAATCAATTAACTGGTCCGAATTTCCTGGAATGGAAGCGCAACTTGGATTATATCCTAGTTGCAGAGGAACATCAATATGTTCTTAACACTCCGTGTCCAGCTGTCCCTACTGCTGAGTCAACTAATGTGGAGTGGAACCTCTATGACAAGTGGGTCAAGTCTAATAATGTAGTCAAGTGCTACATGATGACCACTATGTCTAAGGTGCTCTAGCAACAACATCAGCACTATGACAAAGCAGCTGAGATTATGGATAGTCTCACAGTTACTTATGGGGAATCGGATAGAGCTGTCAGATTTAAACTCATGAGGGAAATCGTGAGTTGTAAAATGACTGATGGTAGCTCAGTGAGGGAGCACGTTGTTTCCATAACTCACCTCATGGATGAACTGACGTTGCATGGAGGAGGTATTGATGGGGAAGCCCAGGTCGATATCATACTCAACTCACTTTCGAAGTCTTTTGAGAACTTTAGGCTGAATGTTGTCATGAGTAAAAAGGAGTACACTCTTAATGAGTTACTTAGTGATCTCATGGCAGCTGAATCAGTCGTGCAACCTGAAAAGGAAGTCTTGGTTCCTTTCGGTAGTCACCCTGCTTCATCGAAAGATGCTAAAGGGGTGATTGGAAAGAAATTCAAGAAGACAGCCTCTGGAAGCAAAAGTTCTGGGAAGAAGAAGACTGTGACACCGGGGAAGAAGGGCAAGTGTTTTCGTTGTGGCAAAACTGGTCACTGGAAGAAGGATTGTCTGACCAAGCGGGTTGGACAAGGTACGTCATTTGCATTTGTAACGGAAACATGTTTAGCATCTGTTTCTACCCATTCGTGGGTAGTGATACTGGAACTACTCATCATGTTTGTTACACTTTGCAGGGATTCAGGCCGACAAGGCAGCTGAATGATGACGAGGTGACGATCTCCATGGGTAATGATGCTCGCATGTCTGCAGTAGAAGTTGGAGATGTTACATTATGCTTTCAAGACAATGTTTTGATTTTAAGAGATGTTTGGTATGTGCCGGATTTTCGGCGAAACCTTATTTTTTTCCCGTTTAATAAATGATGGATTTTCAGTTATTTTTTATAATCATGTTACTATCAATGGCAATAACAGTGTTATCTGTCGTGGGATACATGAAGACTCTCTTTATATCATAACTTGTTTGCATGAATCTTCCGTGAATGCTTCATATAACTCATTTTATCATAAGAAGAGAAATTTTTCATCTTCTGATGAGGATCTTACATATCTATGGCATCTGAGACTAGGTCACATCAATATAAAGAGGATCAAGAGACTCGTGGATGATGGAATGTTGGATTCAATCCAGGTAGTTCCACATCGAGTTTGTGAATCCTGTATAGAGGGAAAGATGACGACCAGGCCTTTCAAGGCAAGTCAGTCTCGAGCAAGTGATGTGTTGGGATTGATCCACTCTGATTTATGTGGACCGATGTCTATGCAAGCTCGTGGAGGATTTAAGTATTTCGTCACTTTTATTGACGATTACTTGAGATACGGGTATGTTTACTTACTTCACTATAAGTCCGAATGCTTTGAGAAATTCAAGGAATTCAAGGCGGAAGTAGAGAAGAAGTTAAACAAGACCATTAAGTCATTACGATCTGATCGTGGTGGTGAGTATCTCAGTGAAGAGTTCTTGCAGTTTTTGTCAGAGCATGGGATTACATCCCAATGGACCGCACCGGGCACTCCTCAGCAGAATGGTGTGGCGGAAAGAAGAAATAGGACTCTTTTTTAAATGGTTAGATCCATGATGAGTTATGCAAACTTGCCTGTTTCATTTTGGGGCCACGCGTTACTATGCTGAACCTGGTACCTTCTAAGTCAGTTCCTAAAACACCCTCGGAACTCTGGCATGGGCGAAAGCCTAGTGTGTCAAAGATAAGAGTGTGGGGTTGTCCGGTATATGTTTTGTCAAAGGAACCTGATAAGTTAGAAGGTAGGTCCAAGCTAATGCTGTTTGTGGGATACCCCAGACAAACGAAAGGTGGTTATTTCTACTGTCCAGAGGATCAGAAGATCGTTGTTAGCACCAACGCAAGATTCTTGGAGGACGAGCTTGTGAAAAATCACAAATCCAAAAGTGATATCATTCTCCAAGAAATTGGAGAGGATGGTGCGCTTCCATTAGGAAAACCCCGTGGCAGATTGAGTGTACCTCTCGAAGGAATGGAACCAACTGCATGGTCGCTAGTGCAACACATTGAGCCACAAGTAACTGCACCAACTGCTGATGCAGTACCAGTGCTCCGTCATAGTGGGAGGGTACCTCACCAACCAGAGCAGTATATGTTCGTGGGAGAGTCTTCGGACTTGATCCCAAAAGAAGGACTAGATCACATCGACCCATGGACATACGACGAAGAAGTAAATGACAAAGATGCAGAAAAATGGCATAAAGCTATGGATTCAGAAATTGAATCAATTACCGCTATGGATGTATACCAGAAGTCTGCGCTACCAGATGGCTTTCGGGCCATAGGTTGCAAATGGGTATACAAATGGAAGAAAGCTTCAAAAGGAGAAATAACGACTTTTAGAGCCAGGTTGGTGGCGAAGGGTTATAGTCAAAAGGAGGGCATTGACTATAATGAGACCTTCTCACTGGTAGCCATGCTCAAATCCATTCGAATTCTTCTATCCATAGCAGCACATATGGACCTAGAGATCTGGCAGATGGATGTCAAAACCGCATTTTTAAACGGGTACATTGAGGAAGGTCGTGACATCTATATGCAGCAGCCAGAGGGTTATGTGAAGGATGGTGAAGAGCATCTTGTCTGGAAGGTAAGGAAGTCCTTGTATGGACTCAAACAAGCTTCACGGTCATGGAACAAGCGTTTTGATGATGTGATTAAATCCTATGGATTTTCACAGTGTGAAACCAAAAGTTGTGTGTACCGATTATGCGTCAACGGAAGCGTGGTATTTCTTGCACTTTATGTAGATGACATTCTTCTATTCAACAATGATGTGAAGGTGTTGTCAGACATAAAGAGATGGTTATCCAAACAGTTTCAAATGAAGGACCTAGGAGACGCTGGATACATCCTTGGGATTAAAGTCTTGCGTGATCGCAAGAAGAGGATGTTAAGCTTGTCTCAGACCGCTTATATTGATACTGTGATTGTCCGTTTTAGCATGCTAAATGCCAAGAAAGGATTCGAATTTCCAGGCGGATCAGGATGAGAAGAGATCGACCTCGGGCTATGTGTTCACCTTGGGAGGTGGAGCTGTGTCATGGAGGAGTGTGAAATAGAAATGTATCGCGGACTCCACCATGGAAGCTGAGTATGTGGCAGCTTCAAAAGCTTCTAAATAAGCAGTATGGCTCCGAAACTACATCCAAGAGTTAGATATTGTTCTGAGTTTGCCCAAGACTATCACGGTATACTGTGATAATGCTGGTGCAGTAGCAAACTCTAAGGAACCAAGAACTCACAATGCGTCTAAATACATAGAGAGAAAGTACCACATCATACGAGAAATCGTAGCGAGGGACGATGTGCTAATAGATAAGATAAACATTAAGGATAATCTAGCAGATCCATTTACAAAGGGCTTACCTCAGAAGGCATATGAGGGTCATGTTCGTAGCCTAGGGCTGAGGTAGATGTCGGCCACCTGGAGATTAGAATAGACACATGTTATACTCTGGAAAGTAATGGTATAATGCTATGAATATAAGTGGGAGATTGTTGGAATTGTATACATAAAAGCATTATGATTGGTATATTGGGAAACGTTATGTTTGATGTACTAGTAATCATTAATGACTTGCAATAAACAACTCATGTCTGAATTAACAATCATAAGATGCGAACAAACACATCCAATTATCTCGTCGATAGGGAGATCATACGGTGTGTAAGAGATCACAGAAGATTGTATAGATCGTTCGACCTAGCGAGATATAAATAGTTATCACAGCTGAGATAGTTTTTAGTTTAGCTGTCGGTTTAGGCTGCGACACACAAGTCCATAAGTTGTTTATCTTGACAGCTTTGCGTGACCGGTACATCTCAATGTATTGATAGGATCAACAGTGAGATAAACCATTCTATTTGACATATGAATGAGTAAAGATATCAGTAACTTGGTCGGATCTAAAGTCTATGAAAAGCCGAGGGGCACATATGGGTTGATGATCACTGCTATTTCTAACAGATTAATTATAATAACAGCGACAAATAAATTTGTAAACCCTAAGGTTATCGATCCAGGGGAATTGGGTGGGGAAACTATCCTATATACTAGCTATGATCCTAAGATTAATTGTTTGAGAGATCCAAAATCAGGGTTTTATAAAAGTAAAGAAAACAATGCAGAAAATTAAAGTAGTTTGGAAAGCAAATTTAAAGGAACACAGATTCTAGGGAAGAATTCATATTATGGATGACATGTAGGAATCAATTAATTTAACAGGTGGAATACTGCAACAATGCTATATTTCCTTGTTTGGCAAATATAACCTAGATTACTAACTAGTGACTATCTCCGCTCGGTCTCAAAGTACACTAAATTAGTCAATCTGATAAGCAAATCAGTTTAATTCGTACAGTCTAGTACATCTGTTTGGATAGTGTAGATTGTATCATGCATTCCTATTCCCACTATTAATATTCACCTCTCGGTCCTTCTATCAATAGCTAGACATCTAAATTAATCGTCACCTCTCGGTCCTTGAATTAATCTAGAATTATAGAATAAACACAGAAATCATGAACCTAATTAATTAATCCTAACATGCATCCATAATAATATCAACCCCTAGAACCCGCTAGGGTTTCTAGCTACTCATCGTAGATAGAAATCCAAAAGAAAACATATTAAATTGCATAAACATAAAGAACTTACAAGAAAATAAAAGGGTTTCGTGTTCCCCAAGTCTCCAAACTCTAAAAACTGAATACTATGATGATTGGTACTGAAAAATCGAATTTACATAGGTATTTATAGTGGTGGATGTGTGTCTTATCAAATCTAGGGCTAAAGATATGAATAAATCCGTTTTCCTCGAATTTCCGCTCCAGCAGACAGCCTCGCGTCGATCGTGGCTGATCCACGTCGATCGACGTGGCTTCTTGGTCGGCGTCGATCGATGCTGATTGGCGTCTGTCGACGCAGCTTCTCGCCCCTTCTGCGCGGTCTCACAGTTTTGGCCATAACTTTCTCTCCCGAACTCCGATTGACCCGATTCCAGTTGCGTTGGAGAGCTAACTCAAAGCATCATCCATTGCCATGTGCCAATAGCTCGAATTCCTCTTGTGGAAGAACTCTTCACTGCTGCTCTTACACGTCACTGCTTCCGGAACGGATTTCTCGTGAACTTAGGCCTAAAACCCTGCAAAAACACCAAAATGCGCATAATACCACCTAATATAGACTCATGCATAGAATATATATATAAACTCAATAAAACTACATAAAATAGTAGAAAATAATATAGATAAGCGAGTAAAATAATGAGCTTATCAAACCCCCCAAACTTGAACGTTTGATTGTCCTCAATCAATACGCAAGAAAGAAATCAAAAGATCATGCGATTAAAGTGCAATGCCTCACAAGATCCATCACAGTCAAGAATCAAAAATTCACTACACACAAGCAATTTGAAAGAGACAGAAAATTCGTCAACAACGGAAGAACTCACAGGAAGTGTATCGCTCAACTCTCAAGTGTTTAAGGTATAGATGAAAGCACTCAAAAACATGTATGAAGAAATTTCTACCATAGGTTTGCAAATTTTCTAATATCTCCACTGCCAGAATGTCCACACAAGTCTAGAATCAAAAAGGACTTTCATAAGGTTGTAATGTAGGCTTTTGTGAGGGGTAGGAAAATATGGCCAAGTGACTAAAATCAATGAAGTTGTATTTCCTCAATCAATCCAAACCACCATCTAAGTTCATTCACCCTTCTCCTCAAATATATCACAAATACACAAGCTCTTTTTTTTTTTCTAGCTCATTTTGAATCTCTTATGCTCTTTACATAATTTTGTATTCTTTTATTTTCAGAGAGCTTATGAGAATTCTAATTATTTCTTTGAGCTTCTTTTTCACACATCTTTTCACCACTAATTTATATTTTCTTATCTCCATATCACAATCATTCCACCCATATACCACAACTCAAGACATGAGCGAAACCAATACTTCTTCTTAATCTCATAGACAAGGAAAGAAAAAAAATTTATAGGCTCAAAAGTGGCTAACTAGGGAAAATTCAATGTGAAGGGACAGTGTTTAGGGAATTGGGCTCTCAAAGATGGCCTAAGATCATTTCCAAAACTTGTGCACACTATGCAGTCTCAACACAGAAAATAGGCAAGTTCTAGAGAAATAAAAACACACATGTGAATCTCACATCAAACGAAATAAAGGCTCAAAATTCTCACACAAGGGTTCAAAAATTTTCTTCCTCAGTCAATTTCAAATCAGCTCAATTAGCATGCAAGCACAAGTGTCAAATCAATCCTATCATGCGGTATTCTACATTCATAGGCATCTAACCACAATCACAATCAATTCAACTCAACCCTCAATCAATTCTAATCTCACAATCTCATTCGGGTTATTTCAAAACTCAAAATTTTCCCCACAAAATAAAATAAACTTAAAAATTAAGGCAAAATTTAAATACGGAAAGCAGAATAAATAAAAGATAGAATGTTCCATCTCTTGCCCACATCCCCCCAAACTTATTTCCAACTCGAAGAGTGGAATAAGTTTGAAAATCAGACAAAAGAGGGAACGATACCTGGTAGTTGATCTCAGACATCAACTTTTTATCCCCCCGGAGTCTTCGAACATTGCGCGGCGTGAAATAGTGGTTGTTGGAACTTCGCATCGATTGACTTGAAGCCTTCTTGTCGATCCCTCTCCTTGAATCAAGTGTATCACGCCGGACTGCTCGGCGTCGATCGACGCCAGGCTACATCAATCGACATCGAGCTGATCTCCAAATTTTTTTTTCAATACTGCAAAACAACTGTTAGCAAAGAAATAAAAGCAGAAATTCGAAATAATAAAAAAAAACGAAAATTGAAAGGAAAATACGAAAAATGTTGGGTTACCTCCCAACAAGTGTTTGATTTAACGTCGCAGCTCGACGATTCCTCAAATCACTGCCAAGGAGGTCGGGTCCAGACTCGCCGACCTTTGGCATCCACCATGTAGACTTTCCGGTCTTTGATAATGGTGGTGAGTTCAGAAAAAGGTGGCGCAGTTGACACTGCTACCCTATCGTTTCCTCGCTCCCACTCAATGGTAGCTGCTTCATCTTCTTCAGACTCATCCTCTTCTTCAGTAGTGGAGATTCGATTGCACTCCGCCTTCTTCTTGTTCTTGTCGATCACAAAGGTGATCCTCTCGTCATTCGCTTGGAGTGTGATCTCGCCGCCTCGACAGTCAATGAGAGCAGCGCTAGTGTCGAGAAACTCACGCCCCAAGATCATGGGCATATTCTCGTCCTCCTTCAT
>JAPKLW010000873.1:270207-322032 GCA_026898455.1 Plectranthus barbatus
GTCTAGTACATCTGTTTGGATAGTGTAGATTGTATCATGCATTCCTATTCCCACTATTAATATTCACCTCTCGGTCCTTCTATCAATAGCTAGACATCTAAATTAATCGTCACCTCTCGGTCCTTGAATTAATCTAGAATTATAGAATAAACACAGGAATCATGAACCTAATTAATTAATCCTAACATGCATCCATAATAATATCAACCCCTAGAACCCGCTAGGGTTTCTAGCCACTCATCGCAGATAGAAATCCAAAAGAAAACATATTAAATTGCATAAACATAAAGAACTTACAAGAAAATAAAAGGGTTTCGTGTTCCCCAAGTCTCCAAACTCTAAAAACTGAATAATATGATGATTGGTACTGAAAAATCGAATTTACATAGGTATTTATAGTGGTGGATGTGTATCCTATCAAATCTAGGGATAAAGATATGAATAAATCCTTTTTTCCTCGAATTTCCGCTCCAGAAGACAGCCTCGCGTCGATCGTGGCTGATCCACGTCGATCGACGTGGCTTCTTGGTCGGCGTCGATCGATGCTGATTGGCGTCTGTCGACGCAGCTTCTCGCCCCTTCTGCGCGGTCTCACAGTTTTGGCCATAACTTTCTCTCCCGAACTCCGATTGACCCGATTCCAGTTGCGTTGGAGAGCTAACTCAAAGCATCATCCATTGCCATGTGCCAATAGCTCGAATTACTCTTGTGGAAGAACTCTTCACTGATACTCTTACACGTCACTGCTTCCGGAACGGATTTCTCGTGAACTTAGGCCTAAAACCCTGCAAAAACACCAAAATGCGCATAATACCACCTAATATAGACTCATGCATAGAATATATATATAAACTCAATAAAACTACATAAAATAGTAGAAAATAATATAGATAAGCGAGTAAAATAATGAGCTTATCAGTTGACTGTCACTTTGACTTGCTATGGCGGACGAGGTTCGTTATGCTAAGTCCTGCAGGCTAAATCATTGATTCAAGCATAAGCGATAAGGGTTGAGTGGTACTACTCAGGAATAATAAGAGATTAATTAATTACAGCTAATAGTCATAAGTTGAATTAATTAATGAATGTCAGAAACCTTTAATATGGGGATTAACCAAGTCAATTCAACCCGTTCCTAATAACGTGGTAATAAAGGGGTAGGTCAACATTAATTCTCTGGTGGCATGAATTAATGTTTATTAATTAATTATGTTCTGGGTTGAACATGGAATTAATTAATAGGAGGCCCACTTTATTATTTGCATTTGATCCCTGGTCTGGCCCAACACTGCTCAGAGCCCATTAGGGTTTATTAAACCCTAATAGCCCATTCTCCAGATCATATAAATAGATAAATCTCTCATTTTCCCACATAAGTTTGAAGTTTCATAAATCAGAAACCCTAGAGAGATTGAGAGAGAGTGGCCGGTTGTAGATCCGGTAGCGTATCCTCACAAGATTTCGGGATCGAGCAAGGGAACAGATCAGAGGAATTTCACTTTGTTTGTCTGAGGAATCTCTTGAGTGTGAGTTCGTGAGTAAAGTGTGAATGAAGCAGTAGTTGATTCTCACTTTTGGACTTGTCTTTTATACTTGGAGATTCAACTTTTGAATCTCCATATCCGTTAGACACAACGGTTCCTTCGTCCAAGAGTGGATTGACTTTTCCAGTCGCTTTCTGCGTCGTACAGTACTTTCCGAACCACTTCAGGAAAGCATTGTCCTTTGTGTGTACTTCTGTCAGAACGGGAGTGTTGCATTTGTTGATGACTACTTCGCTTTGCTAAGTAATCTCATAACCATCTGCTAGGCCTTTGATTGCTAACTCTCTTCTAGCGGTCTGCTTTTGTTAGAGTCTGACTGCTGACGCTTCAGCAAGGTTTAGCACTCGATTCCTCTGAAATGTTCTAGCAGATGCTGACTTCCTCAGCATCCTGCTAAACTCCTTCTGTCTGCTAAGATGATCCTTCTTAGCAGTCTCTTTCTTTATCATATGTTTGCTAGCGCCTTAGCAAACATTTTCTTTAGCATTCTTTGATATCTTCTTGAAGTGCTTCTAGCAACCTATTCTATTACAACTCAATATTCACCCTATACAGGACATTACACGAGTTGCTAGACTATGCTAGAATTCAGCAATGATCGACCAAATACTAAGGCTTTGATTCAACAAAACCTATTACAAATTTGATCCTAAGGGGAGAATCTCAAAATGATTCCCAACAATTTCCCCCTTTTTGGTGCGATCAAAGCCTACTATCGATTGCTGAGATTCAGTAGATAGAAATCTGAGGATTACAATATTTTGCTAGACAGGCTATCTCAGAATTTATCCACTTAAGGTCTCTAGCAGAGTGATTGGTTTTAAATAGAATCCCCCCTCAAAGATTGCTTGGAAAAAAATGTTTATCAATACATAAATGTTGCAATGATGATGTGCTTGAAATCCTAGCATATTTAAGAATAGCAGACATTCACCAATCAGTTAGCATAACAACCATATTTAAATATTGTTGAATACACGAAAATTGTATATCAACTGATGTACGCACGCGGAAAATCAGAAGTGGACAATGAGATTTTGTCACGAATCTGATGATTTCATATAAATTTTGAAAATTTGAGTACAATGAAATCAAAAGATAAAACATAGAACTAGACAAAACAGAAAGCGATCAGAAGATAAACGACCTTAGATCTGGGCATCAGGTGGAGGTTTTGGCTTCTCAAGATCATTGACCCTTTGAATTGTTAAAGCCATGAGTTTCTCCATCTGAGCTTGATGGTCTGCTCTCTGCTTAGCTTCTAACTCCATTCTCTTCTCTAGCATGTCCTTAAGGAATTCCCTTTCCTTCCGCGCCAGCTCCTCTTTCTCTGCTTTAATCTTAGCCTCCTCAGCAATCCTTTGATCTTCCCCCTCTTTGAACGCAGCCAAAACAGAGGTGGAAAAGGATTTGTGCTCGTCAAGATCAACTTTTAGAGTGACCACATTTGTCTGTACCGTCGAGATGGCTTCTTCCACATGCATGATCTTCTCTTTGACTTGGCCAACCATTTGCTGAACTTCGATCATAGAGGAGTGAACTTCAAATACCGTGCCTCGTACATCAGCAATCTCCTTGTGAACTTCTTCATCTCTTTTGGCTTGTTGGATGTCGCGTTGGTGGAATGTTGTGTTGATCAGAGATGCCACAAAGGACTGGAGATTAACTTGTATCAGCTCAGAGGCAATGGGGGTATCAGGAATGATCAATTCAGTCCCTATTTGCGCGGTAGTACACATATCATCTCCACCATCCATGATCATTGCAGCTGATTCAGAAACTAAGAGTTCCTGACTTTGAATGGTTGCAACCTCCATTCCTGAGTCAACGGGATCTTTTGCACCTTCTTCGATCACAACTACCATCTGATTACTTACCACAGTCTGATTTGAATCTAGAGCAGAAGCAGAGGTTCCTGGGTCTGGAATTGAGATTTCAGCTTGATCAGAATCTTTCGGAAGTGTAATCATGTCAGTGAAGCGTGGTCGCTTTGCTTCTTCTTCCTTGGCTTGCTCAATGGCAGCTAGCTCCATGCTGCGTACTCGTATTTTCTCCTCGTATACGGCCTTTCTTCATTCATAAGCAACAACATCATGCCTCTGACGCTTTGTTAATTGCATGTGAGTGGCAGAGCGTTCATCTGGAGCGAACTGTGAAGGGGGCAACGACACGGATGCGGTAAACCGTCTGTGAGCACGAATGATCTTCAACCTCTCCAACACCTATTTATCTGAGAACTGTTTCGTACACGGAGGTTGATCCATCCAATCATTTGCCCAAGCTTCTTTTGAACGCCAAAAGTTCAACCCTTTTAAGGCGATGATTATCATCCGTTCCTCAAAGCATAACTCATGCAATGTATAGTCATAGACTTTCCATCGCAGAAGTTCCCTTCCAAGTAGCTTGCCCTCATCGATTGTTTCATCTATTTCAACATAAAACACCTCGGCAATGTCCCTCTTCACCTCTTCAGTGACAAATGTCGTGATCTCAACACCCCAATCACGAAGATCAGCATTTAACTTGTCATCAAGGGTGACAGCTACACACCATTGAGCTACTCTCCTGGAGCGAAAGAGTTTTGCAGGCAGTCCATGAAACGGAATCCTCAAAACTTCATTTTTGGCGGTGGGAAACTATCGGAGAAACTTTGCGTCAAATACTTCATTGGATTCATTTTCAGAATCGGATCCTGAAGAGCATGTGGAATCATCTAAGGCTCCAGCAGATGATATTTCTTCCTCCATCTTCTCCTCTCCTTGTGCGCTGTCAGCAGCCGCGTTGAGTGTCTCCTGAGCAACAGAGACTCCTCCAGCAGATTCCACTATCACAATTTTTTTAGCAACTGGTTCTTCAGCATGACTCGCGGTTACTTCTTCAGTAGAAGATCTCTCAGTAGATGTTTGAGGTTCCTTTTCGGCATAAAGATTCTTAGCAGAAGTTACTGTATCTTTGATCTGCTGTCCAGTACCTGATAACTCAGCATCCTTATCTTTGGGAGGTATGGCATCCTCCACTCTTATAGGCATGACTTCTTCTGAGCTACTACTGTCGGTAGATCCTCCAGCTGATTTGCGAATTTGTACCTTTGTGCCTCTGGAATGTTCCTTGGCAGTGAACTTACCAGAACGGAGCATCTCATTGAACTCACCATCAGATAGAGCTTCCTCCTCGGGTACAATCTGTTCATCCCGATCAACTTCAACAAGAACTAATACTTCTTTTTCTTTACCCTTAGAGACCTCAGCAGTTGCGTGGGTTATCTCTGTTGGTTGCGAATCAGAGACCACTGGTGTTGACTGCTCAGCAGCTTGCTTGGCATGTCTCTCATCGTGGGATTTCTTAACCTGTTCGAACCTTCTGTCTCTGGCATCAAATTTTATCTGTGTCATGGTTTTCTGAAATTGTTTCATTTCAGCCTTCTTTAGTTCTTCCATTCTCCTTCTCTTCGTTTGTCGAATTCCTTTGAGACGTTCTTCAAGATTCTTAGAGGACAGTGGAGTGTTGTCCTCCTTCTCCTTCTCAGCAGCTTGTTCAACAGAAGCTTTCTTCCTAGCTTCTTCAATTCCTGCATGTTGTTTTTCTTGTTCATGTGGATCAACAGTCCTGAAGAGACGTTTGCGCGTCCATCTCCTCCCGGTCGTTGCAACATCTGTGTTCTGCGCTGTTGGAATCGGTTGAGCAATCTGACCCAAAATGAGAGTCGATGGTTGAGACATCTCCTTGGACATGATTTCATTGATCTAATCATATGGCAAATCACCTAGCTACACTATCTTCTCCAGATGTTGGAAACACTGCTCTGTTTCAGCGTTCTTTGTCAATACAGCCACTTCTTCAACGGTCAGGGGAGTGGCTTGCTGCAACACTTGCTCACCTAAGGAGCGTTCATCCACTTCTTCGTCAGAGGTCGGTTTGTCAGCATCCACATTCTTCTTCCCAGTCAGCTTCTTCGGTTTCTTGAAGTCCAAATGATTGGCTTCCTTCTTTGTTACAAGAATAAAGTCAGTAGATAGCAACTTCACTCCCCGATCAACTTTCTTATTTGTGAACAACGTCTCCAAATACTTGCTTATCTTCAAACCGAAGTTGACATTAGAAGAAAATGTCCCATCAATGGACATGTGATCATTCTTCCGAGCATGCTCTGCCCATCGCTCAAAGAAGAATTCTGCCCAATTTCCTTTAATATTATCTGTCAGAGCCATCATCACGGCATACTTCTTTGCTGACAATTTGGAATATAATCCAGCATCGCACTGGAACATTTTAATCACCATTTCAGCCAAAATCTTGAAATCATCTTGTAAGGTGTTGATAGGAGTAGCAACCCTAAAGGTCATCACTTGCCTCTTTCTATCTTTCAATTCTCCAGGTTTCTTCCATGAGTTCCACCTTCTCTCCATCTCCGCGAGATCGTTCACCTTGTATTGAGAAATCCTTTCTCCCTTGTTTCTGAGGCCGAACATTCTCGCAAGAACCTCGGCACTTAATTCAATGATGTTGCCGTAGACAGAGGTTTTGAAGGATTTCTTAGACTCGTCCATTACGGCCCTGTGATCACTGTTATTTCTAACATATTAATTATAATAACAGCGGCAAATAAATTTGTAAACCCTAAGGTTATCGATCCAGGGGAATTGTGTGGGGAAATTATCCTATGTACTAATTATGGTTCTAAGATTCATTGTTTGAGGAATTCAAAATCAGGGTTTTAACTTAGAAAATAAAGATGACAATACTTGAAAATTAAAGAGGTTTTGAAAGCAAATTTAAAGGAACACAGATTCTAGGGAAGAATTCTTATTATGGATGACATGTAGAACCAATTAATTTAACAGGTGGAATACTGCAACAATGCTATATTTCCTTGTTTGGCAAATATAACCTAGATTACTAATTAGTGACTATCTCCGCTCGGTCTCAAAGTACACCAAATTAGTCAATCTGATAAGCAAATCAGTTCAATTCCTACAATCTAGTACATCTGTTTGGATAGTGTAGATTGTATCATGCATTCCTATTCCCACTATTAATATTCACCTCTCGGTCCTTCTATCAATATCTAGACATCTAAATTAATCATCACCTCTCGGTCCTTGAATTAAATTAGAATTATAAAATAAACATAGGAATCATGAACCTAATTAATTAATCCTAACATGCATCCATAACAATATCAAGCCCTAGAACCCGCTAGGGTTTCTAGCCACTCATCGTAGATAGAAATCCAAAAGAAAACATATTAAATTGCATAAAAGTAAAGAACTTACAAGAAAAATAAAGGGTTTCGTGTTCCTCAAGTCTCCAAACTCTAAAAACTAAAAAATATGATTGCATTCCTCAAAAACTCGAATTTAATTAGGTATTTATAGGGGTGGATGTGTATCCTATCAAATCTAGGGCTAAAGATATGAATATATCCAATTTTCATCAGATTTCAGCTCCAGCAGACTCGCTCGCGTCGATCGTGGCTGATTGGCGTCGATCAACGTGGCCATCTCTTCGGCGTCGATCGATGTTGATTGGCGTCGATCGACGCGGTCTCTCGCCCCTTCTGCGCGGTCTCACGGTTTTGGCCATAACTTCCTCTCCCGAACTCCGATTGACCTGATTCCAGTTGCGTTGGAGAGCTAACTCAAAGCATCATCCATTGCCATGTGCCAATAGCCCGAATTCTCCTTGTGGAAGAACTCTTCACTGCTACTCATAAACGTCATTGCTTTCGGAACGATTTTCAAGTGAATTTAGGCCTAAAACCTTCAAAAACACCAAGATGCGCATAATACCACCTAATATAGACTCATGCATAGAATATATATATAAACTCAATAAAACTAAATAAAATAGTAGAAAATAATATAGATAAGCGAGTAAATTAATGAGCTTATCACCCTGGCATAGAATTCAGAGACCATATGGGGGTGAAAGTGCTCAGGTTCGGCAGAGAGATACTTTACCAATAGTTCGGAGTCAAGGATTTGCATGATCCATTCCTGGATGAGTTTCTTGGCGAGAGGTAGATATAAAATCCTATCCTTCATTATTTGAGCGAGACGCCTCTGTTCCTTCGTGAGTCCCGTCTGCTCTTTCTTCCATGCCATAACAACGAGTTGGCCATACGGAATCGATTCATCAATGTCCTACATTTTCACTATCCCAGTGTAACCGGGTGCATGTCGCGCATGTAATGGCGAACCCGTAATGGGTGGGTGATCACTGCTATTTCTAACAGATTAATTATAATAACAACGGCAAATAAATTTGTAAACCCTAAGGTTATCGATCCAGGGGAATTGTGTGGGGAAACTATCCTATATACTAGCTATGATCCTAAGATTCATTGTTTGAGAGATCCAAAATCAGGGTTTTATAAAAGTAAAGAAAACAATGCAGAAAATTAAAGTAGTTTGGAAAGCAAATTTAAAGGAACACAGACTCTAGGGAAGAATTCAAATTATGGATGACATGTAGGAATCAATTAATTTAACAGGTGGAATACTGCAACAATGCTATATTTCCTTGTTTGGAAAATATAACCTAGATTACTAACTAGTGACTATCTCCGCTCGGTCTTAAAGTACACCAAATTAGTCAATCTGATAAGCAAATCAGTTCAATTCCTACAGTCTAGTACATCTGTTTGGATAGTGTAGATTGTATCATGCATTCCTATTCCCACTATTAATATTCACCTCTCGGTCCTTCTATTAATAGCTAGACATCTAAATTAATCGTCACCTCTCGGTCCTTGAATTAATCTAGAATTATAGAATAAACACAGAAATCATGAACCTAATTAATTAATCCTAACATGCATCCATAATAATATCAACCCCTAGAACCCGCTAGGGTTTCTAGCCACTCATCGCAGATAGAAATCCAAAAGAAAACATATTAAATTGCATAAACATAAAGAACTTACAAGAAAATAAAAGGGTTTCGTGTTCCCCAAGTCTCCAAACTCTAAAAACTGAATACTATGATGATTGGTAATGAAAAATCGAATTTACATAGGTATTTATAGTGGTGGATGTGTATCCTATCAAATCTAGGGCTAAAGATATGAATAAATCCGTTTTTCCTCGAATTTCTGCTCTAGCAGACAGCCTCGCGTCGATCGTGGCTGATCCACGTTGATCGACGTGACTTCTTGGTCAGCGTCGATCGATGCCATTTGGCGTCTGTCAACGCGGCTTCTCGCCCCTTCTGCGCGGTCTCACGGTTTTGGCCATAACTTTCTCTCCCGAACTCCGATTGACCCAATTCCAGTTGCGTTGGAGAGCTAACTCAAAGCATCACCCATTGCCATGTGCCAATAGCTCGAATTCCTCTTGTGGAAGAAATATTCACTGCTACTCTTACACGTCACTGCTTTCGGAACGGATTTCTCGTGAACTTAGGCCTAAAACCCTGCAAAAACACCAAAATGCGCATAATACCACCTAATATAGACTCATGCATAGAATATATATATAAACTCAATAAAACTAAATAAAATAGTAGAAAATAATATAGATAAGCGAGTAAAATAATGAGCTTATCAGTGGGTACATGAAGGTGGGTAGTTGAAATAGAGATGTGGAGGTATTGGATTCTGGATTTTCAGTGGAAGGAGAGTTAGGGTTTGAAGGATTTGTAGCCATGGTTGAGAATTCTGAATTTTTAGGTGAGGATTTTGAGAGAGGTTTGAGAGAATATGTGAGAAATTTCAGAGGGTTAGGGATTCGGATTTTTCTGTAAAGTGGGATGAGTCAAACTTTAAAGTATATTTGACTGACCTATAGAAATCCGACGGTTGGGGTTAATTGAAATCAACTGCTAGATTCAATAAGGTATGTCGTAAGAACGTACACGTTCCCACGAACGCGAGGACTGAGGACGTGGCATGTCCTGATTTGTGGCCGCTATCTGCGCGCATTAAATGCTCCTTTCTTGAAATTCAAAAATGTCCTGCGTCGGAGTGGTGGAGGTCAGCAGTCAAGTGCATAGACTTAGTAGCAAGAGACCCTAGTCTCGAATAATGATTGTGAACTGCTGAGTAATCCCTTTCAGTAGATCATCTCACACTCTTCAGATAAAATAATCACGACCCCTCGTCTTCTGATTATACTCGAGTGATTCTGCCTCCGATAAGACATGCACTTTATGTGACGATTTCATCCTGTGTGCAACTGCTCGAAATCCGAGAGACATGATGATCCTACGTGATCCTCCAAAAGTATATGTCTCTTCCATTAATTAGTGAACAGGATTCGGATGTGCTTATAAGTACCACGTATTGAGATTTTCATGGTACACCTTCCGGCTATCCTTTACTTCATCTTCGTCTCTTTGTTCTAAAGAAAACTCAACTTTTCAAAAAAATGGATTTTGCTACCACGCTCTTCGTACCAAGAAATCAAGTCCTGTGCGAGTCTGGTCTGTATTCGGAGCATGAAGCAAACTACATGGTGGCTGAGTCGGTGATGTCTAGCATTCACCATAACGGTCTTGGAAAGTTCGTCTGTGCCACTCCTCACTGCTTCCAGAGGACGCACTTGCAGAATTTCCTCCAAACTTGCAATTCTGTGGGGGATGCCATTTATGGCTCTTTCCAGAATCAGTTGATCAAATGGACTCCAGAATCATTCGCTTCTGACTTCAACCTTCCCCGTGGTCCATTATCTGTGATGGATTATCTTAGGATGGAGACGGCGCCAGAATGGACGGCGTGGGAGAAATGGAGGGATTCTCCTCTGTTTGAATTTTCTCCTACTCCCTCTGCATATGGTCTTCAGACCAAGTATAGGGTCATCTTCCACATCGTCAGCGGCATGATTGTCGGCGACGATCCTCATGACATGACCTTTAATCGGGAAATATGGAAGGCAATGATGGCCTTTGATGACAAGGCGGAGGTAGATTGGGCGTCCTTCGTCTTCCAAGGTGTGCGGAGGTGTGTGCGAGACTATCCGAATCAACCTCTTCCTTATGGGATGCAGCTTAGCTGGCTGCTCGAGCAGAGGTTTCCGGATCTTGCTGTTGGCCCTTCCAACCTCAGGGGGACTGATTTCTACCCCTTCCGGCCTCTTCTGCCATATTAGCTGCTAATTTTCTTTAAGGCCCTTGTAATGTCATTTCCCTTTTTCTGTTTTTGTATCTGTATATATATGTATATGAAATGACAAGTGTTTCCATTTCAAATGACTCGTAGTCTGACTATGCCATATTCTTCGATCCTTGATAAGATAACTTTATTTCATCCATATATTGACTCAAAGTATCAATAATGATTCCAAATAGCTTAGCAGAGTACAATCCCAAATGATTGTCTTGACTCACTGCTGAGTAGATTTTTTAATGAGAACTTAGCAGAGTGTGTGCCTCTGCTAAAGTCCTAGCAGCTTGATCATCTTAGCATCTACATCAACTCTGCTGATTACGTAGTGTAATACGTGTCCCAATCTTTAGCAGAATTTGCTATTCTTTTATATGTAAGATCCAACGGTTGGGGGAGTTTCTGAAAAGAAATAGAACAACGGCTTAGGATTAGCACGTCCTTTCGTACATCCTCCCATGCTCCAAGAAAAGTTTGAACGTATCTGACGTGGCACCTTTTCACTCGTCGCAGCCGTCTGTGTGCATTAAATGCACCTTATCGGGTCTTGTCAATCTTGAATTAAATCTCCCGACTTTGAACTTTGATATAGCAGATATTCGTCAGCAAATGGCCATTAAGCATCTTGGTTGAACTGATTTGACCTCCATGAAGATCCCTCTATATTCGTCGTTTCGAATTCCGAGAGATGAATCATCATGACCTTTCACTAGAGTTCCAACCGGTCATAATTGCTAAGTAATGACTATTTTCTTTATAAATAGCCTTCTTGCCATAAACCTTAATATCACAAGTTCTCTTATCTGCATATTCCTCCATAACTTCTTTTCCAAACCCTTTCCAGAAAAAATATGGATTCTCCAGGACAGTCCCTAGAGGTGTGCTGCAACCAGATTCTTCATGAGTCTGGTTTATATGCGTATTACAATGAAGATTACGCTTAACTGAAAAGGTCATGGTGAAGATGAATAGGTGCGGGTTGACAAAATTTATCACTGCCACCCCACGGCATTATCATGGAGATCTTCTTCGAGAGTTAATCAAGGACTGTATTATTGAGGAAGGTGTCATTTATGGGTCCTTCTGCGGCAAACTTGTCTGTTGGTCGCCTGATTTCTTCGCTCGTCGTTTCAGCCTTCCCAGGGGTCCGATCTCGGTGTTGGATTACCGAACGGCAGAGGCGGCCCCAGAATGGACGTCGTGGCAGAAGTGGCAACGCTTTGCCAGGTTCAAGTTTTCCCTTTATGCTTCAGCGTCTGGTCTGCAGACTCCATATCGGGTGATGTTCTGAATCGCCCACAACATGCTGTTGGGAGAAAGTCTAGACGACCTCTCCTTCTCGAGGGAAGTATGGCAGACCATGATGGCCATTGATGATGAGGTTGGGAGAAAGTCTAGACTGCGTTCAGCTTTATCCTTCGGTGCCTCTGTTAGATGGGATGTAGCTCAGCTGGCTGCTGGAGCAGAGCTTTCCTGGGATAGCAGAAGGCCGATCTAACCTTCTGGAAGCTGACTTCTTCCTGTACAAGCCTCGTTCCCCCTAAAAAAAATTATGTTGTTGTTTTTGCTATTCCCCCATCCCTTTTGTAAATGAAGTTTCAAGTAATGAAATGAATTTTCTCTTTACAATAGTCGTGCATCTGAGCTTTATTTCATATAAATATCCAACCGCAAAGCACTTATCTCAGCATACGAATTCAGCACTCAATAGACATATGCTAGAAGGAATCCAATAAATTCAGAAAGAATGAAAGTAACATTTCATTCATCCATAGCATTGTCTAACTCCATGAGACCCAATTTAATGCATAACTCCTTGAATCTGGATTCTGCTAGAGGTTTAGTGAATATATCTGCTATCTGATCTTCTGCGCATATATATCGCACATCAATGTCCTTCTTCTCCTGATGATCTCTGATGAAGTGGTGACGAATGTCAATGTGCTTAGTCCTTGAATGATGGACTGGGTTCTTCGTGATGCACATTGCACTGTTGTTGTCACAATAGATTGGCACACACTCTGTAGAAATCCCATAGTCCTGAAATTGTTGCCTTATCCATAAGATTTGCGAGCAACAACTAGCAGCTACAACATACTCTGCTTCGGTGGTTGACGTTGCTACCGAATGTTGCTTTTTGCTGAACCAGCTTATCAGCTTGTGTCCAAGAAATTGACATGTGCCACTGGTGCTCTTTCTATCGATCTTGCATCCTCCGAAGTCTGAATCCGAATATCCACTAAGTGCTAGACTGTCGGATCTTGGATACCAAATTCCCAAACCTTCTGTGCACTTTAAATATCTCACAATCCTCTTGGCAGTATCAAGATGAGTCTTGTTGGGATTGGCTTCATATCTCGCACATAAGCCAACGACATATGATATATCTGGTCTACTTGTCGTGAGGTATAGCAACGAACCAATTATACCCCTGTAGAGAGTGGGATTCACCTGTTCTCCTTCCTTCTCAAGAGCGGCAATGCACGTAGTGCTGATTGGAATTCTTAAGCTCTTAGTCTTCTCTGGACAATACTTCGCAATCAAGTCGCGAGTATACTTCTTCTAATGAATAAAGATTCCTTCGCTGGACTGCTGGACTTGCAATCCGAGAAAATATGACATCTTTCCCATCATACTCATTTGAAAACTGCTGGTCATGAGTTTGGAAAATTTATCACATAATTCTTGATTTTTCGATCCGAAAATAATATCATCGACATATATTTGTACCAGCAGAATACTTGCTCTGTCTTCGATGCGAAAAAGAGTCTGATCAATCCTCCCTTTCTTAAATCCATTAGCTAGTAAGAACTTAGATAGAGTCCCATACCATGCTCTCGGTGCTTGCTTCAAATCGTACAGAGCTTTCCTGAGCCTATAGACCTGGTTTCCTTGCTCGAAGCCTGGTGGTTGTTCAACATAGACTTCCTCCTTGAGCTCACCATTTAAGAAGGCACTTTTTACATCCATTTGCATCACATAGAATTCGTGGTATGCAGCATACGCCAGAAATAGTCTTGCCTCAAGCCTTGCTACTGGAGCAAAGGTCTCATCATAATTTATGCCTTCACATTGTCTATATCCTTTGGCCAAGAGTCGTGCCTTGTTCCTGACTACTAGGCTTGTCTCGTCCTTTTTGTTTTTGAACACCCATTTCGTACCTGTAACACTTTGATGTTCTGGCCTATCTACTAGCTCCCACACATTATTTCGTGTGAATTCAGCAAGCTCCTCTTGCATAGCATTCACCCAATCTGGATCTAGTAAAGCTTTTTCAACTTTCTTTGGCTCTTCATGAGAAATGTAGCAAGCTAACATCGCATTCCCTTGTCTCGTCAAAATAGGTTCATTGACATTTGCTAGAATATCTTCAAGAGGATGAGCGTGCAACCATGTTGGTCTGACTGGTCTGGCAGCATTTCCTTCCCCTGCGCGATCATCGTCTGGTACAATGTTCTCCGCAGCACCCTCCTGGTGCTCAGCATCTTGATTGTTAGCAACGCGTATGTCAGCAACTGGAATTTCTGCTATTGGATTTTCAGGAACGGGAGCCTCTTCAGCAGGTCCTTCAGCAACTGGAATCTCAGCAGCTCCTCTGCCAAGACCTTCATCCGCAGCTATGCCTTCTTCCCCATTTGGAGTTGGCTTTGATATCTCCTCTTCTTCGTCATCAAGCATTTCCAAGATATCTGGCCCATCATTGAGATGAATAGGTGTGGCCTCAGCATGATCATTAGCATCACTGGCCTGGTCAGCAGTCTGGTCTCCTGCTGAGTGCATCTTGTTTGGATTGCAGTCATTCATAGACTTAGTCGGATCAATACGCATGTTTTCGAAAGAATTTAAGAACGTTTGATCATTGACATCATTAGTCTCATGATTGCTATCCACCTTTTCTTTAATAGCTCTGCGCACTAAAGTAGACTCATCAAAAATAACATTGCATGTTATTTCCACAATTCCAGTAGTCTTATTTAATACTCGATAACCTTTGTGAGTGGGGTGTCCATATCCAAGAAGTACACCCTCATCTGACTTAGGTGAGAAAGTATTAAGTTTTGACTTTCCGTTATTGTGAATATAACATGTAGAACCGAATGCACGAAGATGAGTTATATAAGGCTTACGACCGTTGTACACTTCATAGGGAGTCTTGTTAAATCTGCTAGTGACAGCACTCCTATTCTGTGTATAGCAGGCCGTCATCACTGCTTCACCCCAATACTTAGCAGATAGCTTGGAGTCTGCTAGCATTGAACGAACAGCCTCCTTCAACGTCTGATTCCTTCTTTCAGCTAGCCCATTCTGCTGAGGAGTCCTAGCAGTAGATTTCTCATGTGCAATACCAGCTTCAACATAGAAATCCATAAGTACTCCATTACAGAACTCTGTTCCATTATCGGAATGAATCCGCTTCACAGTAACTTCCTTGTTGTTTTGCTCCTTGAGGATTAACTCCAGTAGAATGAGCTTTACCTCATCTTTGGTCTTTAATAGGCGTACCCATGTGTACCTGGAAAAGTCATCGACCACCACAAGAGTATACAATCGTTTACTTACAGTGGGTGGGTTGACAGGACCGAAAAGATCCATATGTAGTAGTTCTAGGATCCTTTGTGACGTGCCCTTCTCAGGATTGGTCTTGAATGAAGATCTGGTCTGCTTTCCTTGTTGACAAGCTTTGCACACTCCTTGTTTGCAAAGAGTTTCAGTGGGCAGACCTACAACAAGCTTATTCTTGGCAAGGTAATTAATGGTTTTAAAGTTCAAGTGATTAAACCTCTTATGCCACAGCCATGTTGTCTCTTCTTTGTTCAAGGCTAGGAAGCAAGAATGTTGTTGACCACTTTGTCAATCAACAATATATAGGCCACCCTTGCGGATGCCTCTGAGCTTCACTTCACCTGTAATGGCGTCAGCAATAGAGCAACCAGTATTGACAAAGGATACAGTGTACCCATTCTCGCATAGTTGACTTATGCTGAGTAAATTGTGTTTCAGGTTGGAGACAAGTGCTACGTTGATGATTCTCAATCCATTGCGTTCAATGCACCCTCTCCCAATGACTTTCCCTTCGCTGTTATCTCCGAACTTGACTTTGGGACCATTGTATAGTCTTTGTATATCTGAGAATAGGTCTCTGTTTCCCGTCATGTGTACGGAGCAACCGCTGTCCAGGACCCACTCGTTTGATATGCTCATTATCGTAGCACTTGGATCCTGTCCCTGCAATTCAGTCATGTTGATTTAGGTACCCGTTTGGCGTCGGGTCCTGAAGGATTAGCATGGATCAAAGTTCCTTTCGGAACCCACATCTTAGTGATCCTCAAGACTTTCTTCTTGATTTCACTTTTTACCACTCTCTCGACTTTTGGTTTAACATGTTTAACATTGTTATATCTAGGTGTAGTGGTGTGCTTAGCCTTCCTTGCCCTTTGGAATATGAATGAATTGGGCTCCGGCCTTACATAGGTGTTCCTTCTATGTAGCGTGTTCTGCTGATATATAGGCATTACAGCATTGTAATGATCTTGCTTTCTTTGATGAAAGGCAGGATTTGCTGTCCTTGCGTTGGGAACAGAACGCTCAGCATTCCTTGGTCTAGCTGAATATGGTTTAGCATATGCTCTCGGATTTCTTTGCTGAGGTTCAGCAGATACGTACTTGGTATTCGTTCTGTTATTCCTCTGCTGAGGCTTAGCAGATTCATGCATAGCATTCATCTTTAGGTTCCTCTGCTGAGATCTAGCAGACGAATACTTAGTAGTCTCTGCGGAAGACCTCTGCTGAGATCCTACAGACGCATTTTGCGGATGTCCATTCTTTTGCTTAGCAATTGGCTTAGCATTGGAGGATTCAGCAATGACAATTCATTTTCCCTTTTCAGCAGTGATAGTTCCAGCAGATACAAATAAGATTGGTTTCTGCTTAGAGGAACTAGCATGAGTGTTTGGAATATTTTTCAAGGATTCACATCCAAGCCCAAACTTATCATTGTGATGTCTTTGTCGGCTTACAATGGCATTTAGAGCTGCCTGGCTGGATGCATACGTACAAATGCAGTCCTCTCTAGGTGTACTCTTCAAAGCAAGATTTTCTTTTTCTAAATTTTGATACTTTTCTGAAAGTTGAAAGAAATCTGCTTTCAATTTTAAAAGTTCCTCACTTTCTGACCTCAGTCTTTCGACTTCCTCGGTTAAAGATTGAATATTTAATTGGAGTGAGGCATTTTCACCAACGATAGCATTTTTGATCTCATACATCTTAGAGAACTCGATTGAAAGCTTCGTCAAGTAATCTTCCTCAGAATCAAAAAAAGATTCTTCCGATTCATTCATGACTGTAATGCTAGAAGTGTTGGTAATTAGTACCTCATTTTCTTCAGCGGCTATGGCTGATTCACCACTCTGCTCAGCATCTGTATCAGCATCAGCAAACTGATCTTCGACAATATTTGCCATTAGTACGAACAGAGCCTCCTCGTTATCTTCTTCTTCTGAGGAATAGTAATACTCCTCGTCATTTTCCGGAATGTCAGAAGCCTCTGTCCTTGTAAGCAGCGCCCTGGTGACTGCTTTGATAGCATGTCTTTCAAATCTTTGCTTTAAACGCTCCCTTTCTTCTTTGCTGATTTTCGGACATTCATGCTTTAAATGATTTGGCGAACCACATTCAAAGCACGTCCTAGGCTTTCGCTCTGCTGAGCGGGTAGATGATGATGATTGCTGGATTTCTTTGGCCTCTTTCTCAGCTTTAGCTTCCATCATCAACTTCTGAAGTTTCTTCATCTGCTCTTCCAGCTCACTGATCTTCAGATCAACGGGTTGAGAGCCTGAGGTTGAAGCAACCTCCTTTGCTGGTGAAGCTGGAGCAGGTCTTTCTTGCTTATAGAAGGGCTTCTTCATCTTGTACTTGTTGAAGTCCTTCTTAGCGAAGTACGCTAGAGCCTCAGAGTTAGCAGCGTGTGTTGATGAAGCTTGTGCCACGGCCGCTTCATTCTTTTTCGATTGATGTATAATAAACTCGTGAGATTTGAGTTGAGCGAATACCCCGGATGTAGACATGTTATTGAGATCTTTTTCACTCAAGCTCGTCATCTTTGCGAACCAATCATCCCTTGGATGTAGTTTAGAGATAATCTTGTTGTTCATCTCCCCATTTCCATATTCTTTGCCCAGATTGCGAAGTTCTCCTATAATGGTATTGAATCGTTCTTCCATGTCTTGTATAGATTCACCTGCAATCATAGAGAATGATTCATATTTGTCAACAGCTACCTGTAGCTTGTTACGCTTCATCTGGTCTGTTTCTCGGGATGATTCGCAGACATATTCCCACATTTCTTTGGCAGTATCAAAGTCAAGCGCTTTATCAGCCATCAACTTTGGTAGAGAGTCATAGATTAGCTTCTTTGCAATGTGTTCCAACTGGGCTCTCTTTTTGTCCTCCGTTGTGTATTCTTCATAAGGCTTTGGAACCATTTGAGGTCTTGGTTCTTCTCCAGCAGCAGCAGGTCCTAAAAAAGTGTTAGGTTTCATAATTTTAATTGGACCTCTTTCAAGCACATCTGCCATTTCAGGATGTATGCTTTGAAGCTGTATTAGAGCAAGCTTCTTCCATGACTTGAAATTCTCCTTTGAGTACTTCCCAAGTGATTGGTTCAACATTTTGTTCACGCCTTAAGTAGTTTCCTGAGCTAGACAGACAAGACACAGAAAAATAAGTAATAGTGCAAGGAAAAGATAGATCTGGTCTTAAGCGACTCAGAAGTAGTCGGTTTTTTAACCTCCTGCTCTGATACCACTTGTTGCTCCTGATATACCAGAGTCGTCGTGTTTAAACAAGAACATGAAATGCAGCGGAATGATTTAACGTCACTTACATTTATGTTTTCCTTTAAAGATTATTTAAACTCAGGGATTGATTAAGATTTCTTCACAGTTATACACTAGCAATACGATTGCTAGGTTTAAAATCTCTTGCGTAATAAAACAGTAAATGAACACGGTATTTATAGTGGTTCGATCCAAATAGATCTACGTCCACTCCTTAGCCGAAACGCTAAGAATTTCACTAAGTAAGTATACAAAGTACAAGGAATCGTCCTTTCCGTGTAGTAGAACAGTGAGCTTTCGAACTGGCTACTCCACAACTATCCTCCGTTACTTCGCATTCCTTAGTCTGATTCAGCTACAGTCAAGTCAAGGGCGGGACCTTCGTAAAACTTGACTTTCGCCGACAGTGATGGGAGTTTTTATAGTTCTCTCCTGAACTTGTCTGTTTTTGGCAAGATGCCCGTCGGAGTCAGATCTAGTTAGAAATGACTGTTGGATGCTTCCAAGATCGGAAGGTATCCCAATGATTGAATCCTTAAAAGGAATTCAATGAAAACACTTGAGTGTCAGATCTTGAATGTAGGGGACACTCGGTGGTTGAGAGCTTTAAAGATTCTTCTTATCTTGTTAAATGCTCTCGTGACTACTTTTCACTTTGTTTGTCTGAGGAATCTCTTGAGTGTGAGTTCGTGAGTAAAGTGTGAATGAAGCAGTAGTTGATTCTCACTTTTGGACTTGTCTTTTATACTTGGAGATTCAACTTTTGAATCTCCATATTCGTTAGACACAACGGTTCCTTCGTTCAAGAGTGGATTGACTTTTCCAGTCGCTTTCTGCGTCGTACAGTACTTTCTGAACCACTTCGGGAAAGCATTGTCCTTTGTGTGTACTTCTGTCAGAACGGGAGTGTAGCATTTGTTGATGACTACTTCGCTTTGCTAAGTAATCTTAGAACCATCTGTTAGGCCTTTGATTGCTAACTCTCTTCTAGCGGTCTGCTTTTGTTAGAGTCTGACTGATGACGCTTCAGCAAGGTTTAGCACTCGATTCCTCTGAAATGTTCTAGCAGATGCTGACTTCCTCAGCATCCTGCTAAACTCCTTATGTCTGCTAAGATGATTCTTCTTAGCAGTCTCTTTCTTTATCATATGTTTGCTAGCGCCTTAGCAAACATTTTCTTTAGCATTCTTTGATATCTGCTTGAAGTGCTTCTAGCAACCTATTCTATTACAACTCAATATTCACCCTATACAGGACATTACACGAGTTGCTAGACTATGCTAGAATTCAGCAATGATCGACCAAATACTAAGGCTTTGATTCAACAAAACCTATTACAAATTTGATCCTAAGGGGAGAATCTCAAAATGATTCCCAACATCAGATCTGTAGGAATACCATCGCTTTGATCGATTCCAGATCCAGATCTACACCATCATCATTGCCATCATCGATCTAGATCTGTAGATCAGTCGCTGGAGTTTCATTTATTCCTTTGAATCTACGAATTAAATTAAATAGGAGCATGCATAAGGCATTTACTGTTTGTCATGGTATTTATTTTGATATCCATAAATTGAATCCGGGGTTAAAATAAATGGCGATTCGTGTCGCCTATTGTAGACTCAGTTCCTACAAAAACAAGATGTTTTTAATTTGGGTAGATGTTTCTGGTACCTTATGGCATGATATTTTGAATGGAAACTAACCCAGGTTGAAGACAACATCTTATTGTCCAACGTTGATCTATTTGAAATAGCTAAAATTACACGCTTAGTGTAATCAGCAAACTGCGTGGATTGATGTTGTGTGCGTGATATGTTCCCGTATGATTGCTTGATATGTTTGTGTGAATGTGATACGTGCTTATCTGGTAAATGATTTGGAAGCCATTTACTTGAAGGAAAATATATAATCGAGCAATACCCTCGATATTTTGAGGGGGAACATTTAGGAACCATACTAAGTCTAAGGGAGTTGAGATGCTGAGAATAGATTTGATAGGAAAATATTGTAATCTCAGTAATCAGCTTTCCCATGATCAGTTAGTATTAAAGCTCAGGATTGAGGCTTTGATCGCACCAAAAAGGGGGAAATTGTTAGGAATATTGTTAGATATATTAAAACCCCTTGTTGTCAATGTTTGTTTATTATGTTTTGGTGCATTAAAGCTCAAAGCCGATCTGATTTCTAGCAACTTAGTATTGAGTCGAAATGTAAAAGTCCTGTATAGGTCATATATACTCGAGTTGTAATAAAGCTAGAAAAGATGAATCAAGAATGCGAAGGAATCAACAAATTTGATGATTGCTGAAGAAGCTAGTAAATGCTAGCAAACACGGAGGAATGCTGAACAAGAAGAATGCTGAAGAAGTAACGCCAGCATGCTGCAAAGATCTTAGCACGTCTGCTGCTGAGACATCAGCTGAATGCCAAACTCCAGCAAACACTCAACATCAATCAAGGAAGATACAAGTCGCAAATCAGAAGGATCCAAATCACAAGGAAACCTGACGAATCAAAGATTAGAATAATCATCAGACACAACGGAGGTTTCAAGTTCAAAGAGAAAGATTCATTCTGACAAAGACGATTACAAATAGGAGCTACGCCAATCAGAGACAAGGGAGACTTGAAGAGTCTTTGTACGCTGCAGAAAAAGGAAGAACTAAGATTGACGAGCAATACCTTTAAGTCTAACAGAGAAGATTCAAACGACTGTTTGAATCTTCACCTATAAATAGGTGTCGTCCGAAAATGATTCAGTGGTTTGCGAAATCATATTCACAGAGAAAACTAGAGAAAATCAAAACATTCTCTATACTACACAAGCTCATCCGAGCTAGTACGTGATTGAAGCTTTCTCGCAAGCTATCATACTTGAAACTCGAGACATTTTGAAGTTTAACTTCTATAGGTTGAGATAGGGATTCCTTCTATTCTTAGAAAGAATCTAGCAGTCACCTTGTCGTGCAAGCGTGATTATTACGGGCATCGCCTACACAAGGATAGGTTCTGGGAAGAACTATAAAACTCCCAACAGTCGACGTCCAAGGAGAAGGGAGGTTTGTCCTCACTCTACGGAGCGACGAGGTGAAGATTGAAGACCGAAGTGCTGCGCGCTGACCAGACGAAGGAGTTACTCAACGTTAGAGATCAGGTCTGGTCTTGTATTCAATCATTTAGTGAATTTTCAGTCGAAGGACTGAAGAGTGGACGTAGAAAAAAAATTTCAAACCACTATAAATTCTTGTGTATCTTTATTGCTTTATTCCGTTATTGTGTGTGTGCGCATACTTGAAACTCAACACAATTGTTGAAGTATAATCTGCAATCAAGTTAACGAATATTGGAGCTAAAAGCCTAAAACACATTTGAAAAACACTTGCTAAGTCGAGACCTTAGCAAGATAAGTACAAGAGTTTATTAATACTTCCGCTGCATATGAAACACTCTGATCGGGGACCAACAAACATTATAATAAAAAAAATTGTCACAAAAAATTGACATTTCAAAATTATTCATAGATAAAATAAATAACAAGCTAACAATCACAAAACTTATATTTGATAATTTTTTTTTATTTTTGTTATAATTGCAAAGATTTGAATTTTGTGTTATAATTGCAAATATTGAACAGTTTTATGTTATAATTACAAAAGTTGAGAAATATTTTATAATTATAAAAGTAATGAAAAGTTTTGTTATAATTTGCAATTAATCCTATAATCAGATATGATGAATGATAGGATTTTATAAATTTAATTTGAAAGTATGTGATACAATTCTATGAATTGCTAAAATTTAGTATAAATAATCATAATTATTCTAAAAGAAGGAAAAAATTGAAAAATAACTTTATTTTATAAATATAAATATTAAAATAGAATTTATGTCTACAACTAAGAAAAAGGTGTACAGTGTACTACTATTCTTCATGGGAATGAAATAAAAAATTTCCTTTTTTTTTATTTGACTCAAGAAATAAAAAAAATATATTTAATTACAAAATAAATACTGTGGAATGCGTAATGGCGTAACACGTATAATGTTCTAGTACATTCCGATATGAACGAGAAATGAAACTTAACCACAAAGAAAATAAAATAATAACAAAACAAAATCCGGCGGCGAGATCTGGACCTTTGAAATGGGGGCCCTATAAAAACAGCGGCGCAGATTCAATCTCCGCATCAATCAACGCCTTTTTAATTACACCACCAAATCGAAGAAAATATTATCACTTCTTATTTTCAAGATTCATTCTTTTCAGCTGCTACACACACGCATAGAATCTGCGTGAATCCATCGTTTCCTTCGCGAATTCGTTTAACTGAGATGGCAGATCACGATCATCACAAGGAAGAGGAGAAGAAGGGGGAGTCTCTGATGGAGAAAATCGCCGACAAGATTCATGATCATTCGTCTTCGTCGTCGTCGTCGGACTCGGATGATGATAATAAGACTACTTCGTTGAAGGACAAAGTTTACAGGCTCTTCGGCCGGGAGAAGCCTGTTCACAAGGTCCTTGGCGGCGGTAAACGTATGTTAACTCACTTCAAATTTGGGTCTTTATTTATTCATTTTGTTTAAAAAAATTATGGTTGATATGGGTAGGTGCGTGTTTAAGGGAAAAAAGTGTTTCTCTAAGTTCATGATTTGTGTGTTTGGGTTTTGTGGAACTGAGTTCTGTTTTTTATTTTTGGTTGAGGAAGGCTGTTCTCTGTATTTTTGTGTTGGAACTTTTTTCACTTCAGTTTTTTGAGCTTTTCAAATTTTTTTTTTTTTTTTTTTGAGATTTGAACTGTGCACAAAATTCTAGCCTTCCTTTTCTGGTTTTTGCATTTTTTGGTAGTATACCGATAGTTTTTTTCTTTCTTATTGCAATCGGAGGATGTCACATGATGATCTTGATTCCCATTATTTTATTCTACTTGGAGATTTTTTGGAGATGTATAAGATGGCCTCCATTAAAAGTATTTAGTTTTCCCAAATTCGCAATGTTTTGTTCTTTTCTCCAATGTTTTTGGGGAGTCTGAATTCTTTTTTTTAAAAAAATTGTTTATGTATCAAACATCGTGCGATCCCTGTGAAATCGAGATTTAAACCAGTTGTATTGATTAATTCAAAACTTTGAATAATATATCTTCTAAAGGTACAAAAGTTTGTGGTTTGCATTAACTTTTGGTTGGCCAGGAGTAGTGATCATAAAGCATGAATGTTACCCACTCCCTTAAATGATCTTTATTTCCATTGAGAAAGTTGTTTTGGTTGCAAGGGCGAATTAAAAAATATCTTGATGGATGCTAGTAAGAATTGCTGTGCCATTGCTTCTATCATGATGCATCTGATCATTTTGGATAAGCTAGAGTTACACAGAAAAGTGATACATGGGTTATATGCTCTCGTCTTCCAAATGATAAATATGTATGTAATTGTAATGACTCGAGACTTATGCATGCATTATCAGCTGCTGATATTTTCCTATGGAGGGACAAGAAGCTGTCAGCGGGAGTGCTGGGCGGGGCTACCGCTGCCTGGGTGTTGTTTGATGTCATCGAGTACCCTTTGCTCACGTTGCTCTGTCATGTTCTCATCCTTGGTCTAGTGGGCCTCTTCTTATGGTCAAACGTCAACACCTTCATAAAGAAGTGAGCTTTGCTGGTGATTCATTTTGATGCATGTTTATGTTGTTTCTAAAAGTAACTTTTCACTGTGTTTTTGTAGATCTCCACCACATATCCCAAAAGTAAGTATTCCTGAGGGGCCGGTAAATAGGTTTGCATCTGAACTGAGGACTGAAATCAACCGAGGCTTGGCAGTTCTGAGAGACATTGCATCTGGCAAGGATTTGAAGAAGTTCCTTACGGTATCATATGTTCCATTCTTGTCTCAATTTGTTTTATTCAAGTTTTGAAGTACTCACTATCTTCATTTAAGATTGGAAATGAGTTTTACCATACCTTACCATGCATCTCACATCTATTCTATGAGGCAAGAAACTGAGTTTTGCTAAGAATAAACTGCATTAGGTATATCACTTGGATTTTCTTTTATGTTCCTTGAAACTACCTTGATGCTTTTCATAGATGGTTTGCATGTAACAGGTAAATTATGACAAACTTACTGTGTCTTTAAGATCTGATATTAGGTAATAAACTTGATTCATGGTCGCAGGTGATTGCTGGCTTGTGGGTTTTGTCTGTCGTGGGCAGTTGCTGCGACTTCTTGACACTGCTCTATACAAGTAATGTTTGATACTACAATTAATTCTCTTCTCCCCCTGCACACGGAGTTGTAATGTAAAATTTTCGATGTTTGACAGTTACGATAGTGCTGTTCACCGTGCCCATCTTTTACGAGAAGTATGAGGACAAGGTGGATTTCTACGCTGAGAAGGCTGCTGCTGAGCTCAAGAAACATTATGCAGTGTTTGATGCTAAGGTGTTGAGCAAGATTCCCAGGGGCCCCCTCAAAGATAAAAAGCATTGAATTGAAAGATGAAAGGAGAGGTGGTGACAGACTCGGGGTGTGGTTGAAGGTTTTTTTTTTTTTTAATTTTATTTTATTTTCGTCAGTATCGAAAATCATTACTCCATGGATAATTGTGGTTAGGTAATCCTATGTGAAAAAGTAAAACGCCTTGGCGGTAACTTTGATGGGTTGTTTCTTGTAAAGTCTAATGCGACACATATTTCCTGTGTTTTTGAAATATAGCTCCAGCTTATTTTGTCATGCCCCTCCTTTCACTACTTCTCTTTAGTTTTTTCCTTTCTTACTGTTCATAATGCGACTTGATGATTATATGAAATATAGTATGCAGTAAGCTAGTGTTTCATGATAATTACCCTTTCTTCTTTCTAAAACTATAATATACTACTATTCATAATTGAGTCCATTCACTTCTCCAAGGCTTCGATCAATTCTTAAAGTAGAGCTTTCGTGGGTATTATGAGGAAGAGTTTGATGTTTTGGACACTGTAGCCATGGATATTTTAGATTATTTTATTTTAAATTTTTTAAGTGTATTATCATTTTATTTACTAGCAAACATGTATGATATTTTATATAAATATATTATTTTAAAACAAATAATTTATTCAATATATTTTTTTTAAATTTTAAAATTAGAGATATAGCTTTTAATTTAAATTATAAATATATTTAATTAATTATATAATATATAATTATTTAAAGATGTCCAACTTATTAGATTTCGTTAGCCTATTTTGAAATCCAGATTTCGTTAGCCTATTTAGAAATCCAATCATGAATGATGTACCGAAACTTCATATATAGCCAAATTCTAGTTATAAAATAAGTCTTACCGAAATTTCATAAATAGCGAAATTCTAATCTAGTTATAAAATAAGTCTTACCTAGGTTGACATAAGGCAAAAATTTACGTTAGACACGCTTAAACTGTTTAGGCGGGTTTTATCCATATCCAAATGAGTTTACCCATCCCAAATAGGATTTATTAATCTCCAATTAGGATATATTAGATAAATTTGACTTGGAATAATAAATAAAATTCACCTAAATCGTTTAGACGTGCTTAACATAAGACCTTCCGGACATATAATAGGTTAGGTCAAAGACCCTATTGAATGGGCCAGCCAGATAATTCCCACCCCTACTGCGGCAGTCATAACATGAAAGAGAAGCCTATGCATTTCTTAAATGACTGAAATCAAACTTGTTTGTATGCAAATGACGAAGATCTAACCATCAATTAGGGACCATTTTGATATCATGCATGATTTTTTCCAAAATTATTTCAAGCTCACACACCCATCAAGATGAAAACCCATGTATACATGCGCTCTTGCACATAAGCAGACCTCGGAGGTAAGACATGAACAAAGCAATAGGGGCCTCACAAAAGTCCATGCACATATTCCTTTTCTGTTGTCTTCAACGTTTTGAATCTTGGCATACATTGTTCGAAATCGAGTCCTTAAATATGCAAGGGATCCACTGTCCACTCTAGCCAGATACGTTTAGACCATAAATCCAACAACATCATTCATCAAACCAATTTTATTTTAGCATTTTAACTTTCGCCAGATTCTTGAACCTATTTAAGTGCGCATTATTTTATGAGTACGTCTTCCCTCATCACAATTGATATCCCATCTCTCTCTACAAGAAGTAAGACAGCTGTTCCTTCTTCCTCGATCCACCTTCTCCATACGCCTCATTCCACTGCTTTAACTCCCCCATTATGGACCCTTCTGCAGCAAAACTTGCTGCAACCTGCATACACAACTAATTAACTTAGCAACAACTCAAAAGAAATTTTAAAAAGAGAAATCATTTTCACCTGATTTTTAGCTTCTCTAAAATCTTCCATATTTAATGGCCTGATGGTGATGACTCTTTCCTTCTTATCTCTATTCTTTGTGCCCTCTCGTTCTTCCTCAGACCTCTGCTTCTTCTCCTGGTTTATGACGTGTAGCAAACAAGATATAGAAATGCGAAAGTAAATAATACTATCAATCAATTGAATTCAACATCTTACTTGGTCTTTTAGCCTCTCCTGCTTGATCAACTCTCGCACTGGTCGATAAGCAGCAGTTATGCACAAGTTCTATTCACATGTATACATTCCAGACATCAGCAAAGAAAACATGATGTTACTAATCTCAATTAACAATGAAAGCAGGCACAAAGTAACCTTTAAGTCACTCCCACTGTATCCTTCAGTCATTGTCGCCAGCTCCAAAAAATCTAATCCTTCATCAACTTTTTCCTTGGACAATAGTGTCCTTAAAATCTTCTCTCTGTTATCCACTGATGGTAAGCTAACCATGATCCTGCATAAACGAAACAAGTCTCTACTAGCAGTCACTCGTTTTCCAGAACAAGGAACTTTATATGAACATGCCAAGGCTACATCTTAACAAAAGGAATGCTACAAGCAAAAATCAGTGTCTTGTCTACTAGTCAACTGAAAAACTTCATTAGGAAGAAACTTCTAACCAACACTAGTACCCTTTTAACTATGTCATGATTTTAAAATACCTTCTCTCAAAACGTCTGATGATTGCTTCATCAAGATCAAACGGCCTATTGGTTGCAGCAAGAACCAGTATCCTCTCTCCAGCTTTGGTCAATAATCCATCCCAGTGAGTCATGAACTCATTCTTTATTTTCCGCATGGCCTCATGCTCTCCAGCCCTGTTCCGCTGGCCAAGCATGCTGTCAACTTCATCAACAAATATAATAGTAGGTGAGACCTTGGCTGCAAGTGTGAACAGTGCTCGGACATTCTTTTCATCTTCACCAAACCACTTAGAAGTAATAGTTGACATCGAAACGTTAATGAAGCTTGCTCCAGCTTCATTAGCTATAGCCTTTGCCAGCATGGTTTTTCCAGTACCAGGCGGCCCAAAAAGCAGTATTCCGCGACATGGCTTCAAAAGTCCACCTTCAAAAAGGTCTGGTCTTCTAAGAGGTAACATCACTAATTCCTGTAGTGATTCCTTAATCTCATCTAAGGCACCAATGTCTTCAAATGTAACACCAATTTCACTTGCTGGTATGACTTCTGGTCTTATGCGCTTTTCAAATTCATTGTCTGGCGGGACTTCCTGAAGCAATGAAGAATGAGCAAGTGTTGCCCGAGGAGATAAAAGCAAAAAAAGAAACAAACATGGAACAATGTCCACAAGCATGCACCCAGGTCTTGAAACTTGCACTGCATGCCAACAGCCTATTCTATGGAGCAACTTCCATACTGAAATCACTAGATTGTGACATGGGAATGCTATGACTGCAAACTACATGTTGACAGATAGATATTGCTTTTTGATATAGATTGTATTAGAAAATAATAGGATGATGGCATTTGTAGCAGAGAAATGTCCGTAATGCCACACAATAGGGTAACAGATTCCAAATTACTGGAATTGGATTACTGAACTTACTGGAGCTTTGGTAACCGGTGGGTCTTCTCTCTTGCTTTCAGGTGCAGCAGTTGCAGTAGTTTCAGCTTTTGTTTCAGTTTTCGTCTCAGCCTACAGTATACAACCAGAAGATCTTGAGGGAACATTATAATCATAGACATACTTAACAAAGACAGTTATACCAAACCTTCGACATCTCAGCTTTTGGTCCAACCTTTAACGCATTCACCCCAGCAGATTTACCCTTCTGAAACTGAAATATACTCAACCCATGGGACAGACTAATGCAAGTCAAAGACAGTAAGTCAGAAAATGTTTAATTAAATACTTCATACAACACAGAATAAAGCACTAATTCACGTGAAAGGCAGGATACATATGCCAATATGTGAAATATAGACAAAAATTGAACTAAATATGTTGTTTCAGAACACAGAGGAAAAAAAAAGGAACTACCCACCTCTTTGATGATATGACAAGTTTCCCATTTCTGTAATCAGGTTCTGTTGTATTCATCAGATGGTATGAGATAGCTGACACCACAATTTCTTCTATGTAGTTGCTAAGTGCTAAGGTGTCTGCCATACAGATTGAATCCAAATCATCACAATCAAGATCATTAGCAGCAAGTACTTCTATTATATGGTTTTTAGTATCCTTGAATTGGATCATCCTCTTATCTTCCTCCAGCTGGGATTTCCAGCTTACTAGATGATTTTCCTCTTCTGGAGGCTTTATTTCGATGTTGTAAGGGAATACAGAAGAAATTTTCTCATCAACTGCCCGGTAATCGTCATCAGGGTTAACGATTCTTGATCCAAGGATCAGTATGGGTCCAGATAATTGCTTCAACATTTTTTGAAACAATACATATGATCGCTTTGATCTGCAAAGGATTCTCTCAACATCCCTGAGATAAACCACAACCGGACACACTTTTGATGTTCTGACAAGAACCTGCATGATTGGGATTTGGTCACAAAAAACTGCTGTTGATAGCAGGGTAACAATCATAAGCCACTTCTAAATTTATCAGAGATAACAAGATTGCTCATACCTTGTAAAGCGTCTGTATAAAAAGTTTTTCATCAAAGCACCAGCTGCTGGTTCGCCTCAGTGGAGCTGAAAAATTGGTATCATAATGATATCAGTAGAAAAGATACCTGTTGACACTATCTTACATTTCTCAAATTATTTTACCCACTTCATAATTTTCCAGATTTAAAAAACTCAAACCTGTTTTTGTAGGTGTAATACTTGAACCGAGACTATCGATGTTCGCTGAGGCAGAAGCATTTCTACGCAGTTTCGCAGGATTAGGACTTTCTTGCGCACTACACATAATAAGCTTGCCATAAACAGAAGTCCAATTTAACAAAGCATTGAAACCATTAATGGATATATGGGGAAATACTAATACGAACTTTGATTTCAGATCCACTCCGCTGCCTTGCCTTCGTAGTGTACCTATATTTAGGTAGACTTTCATCATTCAATCTAGACAAAGTAAGTGCTGCAGGCAAATTAAAGTGACCAGCGAGAGAAACAACTAACACTTTCCTGTGCATAACATAGTTATTGGATAGATATCCATATTATACAAGCTACATTAAAATTGCATGCACTTCGATCTTGACTGCATATGGTAGTAGCTAGTTCCATGTCACAAACTTAGCAGGACAACTTCACACAATATTACAAAATGCTGGGGGGGGGGGGGGGTTGGAAATTTGTTGTGCAGAATACATTGTGGAGGCATCATTAAGTAACATTTTCTCGAATCAAGCACATTAGTATGGGCCATTCTCCCGATTTAAGAGTAGCAATCCTGCATCCACCCACATGCACGTCCACCAAAATGTTGATCTTATAGACAAAGGACGTTTAACAGCTGCATGAAACTATCAGCATACAAGAACATTACTTGTATCTAAAGTAGATGTAGTCGGCAGAAAGTTGCATAACATAGTTTGTATTCTGCAACCAGATGAAACCTACAAATGTTATGCTGCATTATATGAACAGAGGTTCCTAGTTGTTAAACCTAAAAATTACACCGAATACAAAATCATTCAAAATTGCGATGGCTGATTGAACAAAAGCATAAAGAATGCATGATAGGGCAGGGCTCTTATATTAAATGTAGATCAACTCTTATCACTACCATCAATAGCACACAAGATATGAAATTTAATACTCACTTAAAATGGTAGCAATAGTTCAATTGAAAATGCTTCACAAGATTATAAGCCTCCCAGTTCTTCTGATAGAGAAGCCGTACTTCTCTATTTTGAGGCATCCGTCGAAGCATCGGGAAGTCTCAGAGTAAGTATTGGAATGTTCAATACACATAACAAGACATTATTTCCAAATAAATTTAGAACAAGCAAATCATCGTTCGCAAAAGTATAGTAGCAGCTACAATGACAAAACCTCCGTCAAATATTTAGTTGATATGCATTCTCGATGAACATAACACAATGGGGGGGGGGGGGGAGTAAACAAATCAAGGCAGAAACAAAGGCCTATATTCGCAACATGGAAAACAGAACGACATTAACATTTTGGAGGTTTGCTTGTGCAAATTTAGCTTCATCAGAAACGATATAATCAACAGATCTTTACCTTTATTGTCCTCCTTTTGTTGAAGCAATGAAAAGGATCCAAGTAATTCAGACATTCGACTGAGAGTTGTTTCGGATACAGACCTTTTAAAAGACTGCAGTAAAGATTTCAGTAACAGGAAGAAATGTCACAACTTATATGCTTGTATTGAACACCACATTAGAGTTGGTGAAGAATATATTTGTGCCACTTTCAGTGGTAGTGATATATATAAGGCTGTTAAACTCACAGGTGTTGTATTAGGACCACCGTATTTACTCATAATCTGTTGAAATAGGTACACTCAAAGATTAGAACAAAATATCGCTACAAACCCTTGCTTGATATCATAATAAGAACTGGGACAACATTCCTCCACTTGCCTTCAGAGAAAAATCAGTGACATCTAGCAACAGTAACTTTGCTTCAAAATAGTGTGCTAACGCCTTTGCTAGCATTTGCTGATACAGCTCTTAGAAACAATAAATAATGATAAGATGCATTTTTTTATAAAAAAAATACTAATATAAGATGCTGTGAATGCACAAATGAACAAAATAACAACTTACCAGCCGGACCAGAGAGCAAGATCGTACGACTTGCCGGAGAGAGGTTCCGTGTATGCTTGCTAAAATCACCTTCTTTCAAATGAACAAAAGCAGCACTGGTTAACAAGACCCTTGTCTGCTCACTGGCAATTCAATGGAGGAAATATTAGAGCAGCCACTTTCTGAGGTTCATTCAGTAAGAGTAGTTCCAGCAAATGCATTTTTACTACATCAACAGTTAGATTATTCAGACTTATTATATCTTCTGTAGCACAACTCTGCGAGTATGGTTTGAGTGCCTAAGCTGAGTTGATATATAAGCTCTTAAAACATCTTTCAGAATACGATGTCAGGAGCTCAACAGTACTTTTTATGAAAGGCCTAACTTCTTTCTTTTCTTTCTGAAAAAGAAATATCTTATTTTATAAAACTAATACATCATAGAAGCTCATTTATCCAAATTGTGAAATAGGAGCTGATAAGCTCAGCAAAGATTTTCTTAGTACAACACTACTCCTACACACTTCAAAGTTTCTACTAATTAAGGTCTAGTGTATGTTAGAAACAGGTATACAAAGAAAGTGTTTTATGTGAGTTCATAGTCATGCGGCTCCAAGGATTAAGAACATATGACGTCTAGGCTCCAAGAAAAATATGTCCATACGATAATAAAAGCACAATTATCTCTAGTCTCTTAAACATTCACAAACCAGAAATTCTTAACATCAACAAACAGAGCAAATAAAAAAAAAGTGTAAAACTTTCACCTCCATTTACCTGAGATAGTAGGGGAATTTGTCAAAGGTGACACTACTATCCTTTCCATTTGTCAGGAGACTCAACATCTCCAGCTCCACCGTATGTGGAGAAACGCCGACCATGGCGTCGCCGCCCGCCCATTTACTCACAGCCTGCGATCCCGACGCCAACCCAATCCCCACTCCCAGTCCTATCCCCACTCCCAACGCCGACATCAACATATGCTTCGACTCCATATCGACTGACCGAATAAAGCAAGAGGAAACTAGAAAAAAACAAAACGCCAGCTGATTCTTCCCAGCTACTTGCAACAAAAACCAAACGGATTTCTTAAACTCCGCGAATCCGATCAAACTTAAACTATGTATATTTATAGTTTACAGGCGCGTTAACATGTTGTCAATAATTTTGGATATCCTCGCGGTTAACGACGAACGCGCGGCCGTGATGGTGGGAAGGTGTTCGGCGGCGGCGCATGTGAAAATGTAAAAACGGAGTTGGTGGTGGTGGTGATGGCAGTTAATATTCAGTTTTACTAGAAATAGGAGGCGGTTCCTCCCGCTTTATGAGGCATGGGTTTCTGCAAGCATGAAGGTGGCGGAACACGTAGCAGCATGATCTGGCAAATTCAACGGCTGAGATCTTCTCTGGATACGTTAGGATAGTGGCGGATTAGGATGCGCCTGCGCCACCAAAAAACAAATGTCGCTGTGAGCTGTGCAGGTGTGGTACGCCGAGCTCAACGCCCAATCAGCTTCCAGTCCAGAGACAGGGCTTCTTTGGTAATTTCCCCCTAACTCCTTATCTAATCTTTCAGATTCAGCTGTCTTTTTTATATATATATATATATATATATTATTCTAGTACTAGTAGACTTATCGAGATGCATGTTATGTTATTTATTTCTCACAACTTTGATTGCAGCAATTGTGCTGATGTTTCCACCTGGCATGCATCTCAACACATCACTTATTATTTGGTTTTACTATGCTATCTACCCTCCAATATTATTTCTCTAGCTGACATTTAAATCTTCAGATTAATTTCAAGTAAAAAAGGAATAATTTCAAAAATTAAACTTCATATAAAAATCTTCTTATATACTATAATCTTTGCTACTGTTGTATTTACATGATAGTTAGTGACACGTAACAATAACATTTAATAATTGAATTAATAATAAAGGACAAAGTAGTTTTTGTTCGGGATTAAAACTGATTTGAACAATAGTAGATAACCTAACCAGTAACCACGATCCAAGAAACTAATTAGCAATTCAGTGAAGCCCAAAAGAAACTAGCGGCATCTAAAAGTAGATGATGCAGACAAGCTCAAAGCCTGATGAGAGTGCGCGTGAAGTTACGCAGCCAACCTTCCCTTGTTGGATAATGGCCAAAATGAAAACCTACTATCTCCCTATACAGAAATAATCGCTCGCCACACAATCATATCTAGGGGTGTATATGAGCCGAGCTACTCGGATATCGACTCGAAAAAAACTCGTTTGAAATTCGATCGTTTAATAAACGAGCCGAACTCGAGCCTCAAACCGAACTCATTAACGTTAACGAACCGAGCTCGAGCTTGGATGTGACGGTTCGCCAAGCTCGCGAACATGTTCAAGTTCGAAACTCAAACATGAGCTCGTTTATAGGCTCTTTAAGAGATCGCGAGTATATGCTCGTTACTAAGCTCATGAATAAGCTCATTTTTTATTAAATTTTAATAGTTATATATTTTTATTTCTATATTTTTTATTATTATATAATTATATTTCATATTTATTTGATATTATTATATCTATATGTCTATAAATAATAATAATAATAATATTATTATTATTATTATGGTTAAACAAACAATACCATATAAAAAACTTAATTTATATAAAAAATAAGATAAATATTAATTTAAGAATGAAAATTATTTATATGAATTATAATTATTTCAAATATAATTTTCTAGATATATGTATTTTAAAGTTTCACTTAATCAAATTAATTAATTTCATTTACAAATTGAAATAATTCATTATATGACAAATTTATTTTATTTGTAAATCTAAGAAAAACTTAAACAAACAATATATTATAAATAATCTATATAATTTATAAGTAATGTTTATTCGATATTATTGTTACTATATCTAAGTAATATTTTTAATATTAAGTTAATCATTTTTTATTTAAAAAACATAAATTTTGTCATAATTTAATTGTTTAATTTAATGTTTAGTATTTGTGATACATGAGATAAATTATATAAGTCATGATTATTCGATATACTATCTACTATATGTTTATATGAACGTCACATTATGTCTAATTTTTTAACAATTAAAAATATATAGTTGAACTATATAAGTTATGATTATTCGATCTACTATCCGCTATATCTAAGGCCTTTTTAAATATTAAGGTAATATTTTATTTTTATCTTAAAACATAAAGTTTTTATAATCTTATTGCTTTAATTGAATGTTTCATGTTTGTAATGTATACATATATATCTATGTAAACTATTATAAACGAATTATATAAGCTATGACTATTTGATATATTATCTACCATATCTAAGTTACATTTTTTTAAATTTAAGTTACTCATTTTATTTATATTTTATAAATATAAATATTATTTTGATTTAATGATTTTAAATCAAGTCAAATATATTAATTATATATAAAAACAACTTAAGAACTTCAATAATATATAAACAATTTATATGCGCTATGATTATTCAATATTATTGTTACTTTATCTAAGTCACATTTTTATTATTAAGTTAATCATTTTGTTTTATTTTTAATATATAAATTTTAGTAAATATTTGATGTTTGTAATGTATATATACATATATATTTATATAAATAAACTATATTAGTTATAATTATTTTATATACTATCTACTTACTATATCTATATAAATTATTATAAAGATTAATGTACAAACTATATATCTATATAAAATATTAAGTTTTAATAATTTGGTCTTATAAAATGTTTAATTTGTTTGGTATAGTTTCATTGTTATCTGCTTGAAGCTAATTGGTGGAGTTACAAAAAATTTAACTTGTTTGGAGCAAATTTATTGAGTTTATTGAAACTTTATTGTTGAATGATTTTATATTATTTGCACTTATTTAACATTTATGATATATGTATAATATAAATTTTGCATTTTATTGGAAAAAAGATTTTTTTGGAGGTAAACGAGATCGAACCGAGCTCGAGTTCAAAAACTCAAATTTTAAACAAGCTCAAACTGCATATATTTCTCACAAACCAAGCTCAAGCAACTCACTACTTAGCTCCGCTCAATTCGTTTACACCCCTAATCATATCATAGCCTAGCCTCATATCAACGTTATGGCATTGCCACTCTCCGCACATATACACCTCGAAAATTTTCAAAAAGGAAAGAAAAAATAATTGTCAGGATGTAGAAGATTACGTGAAATGCAAATTTATTATTGAATTACCCACCAACAATTCCCTAATAATATAATACTTAAACAGAAAATATACAGGATAAAATATATAATTCTCCCTTGTTTTAAATTACGACCCTCGAACTCGAATACCTAAGCCTAAGCCACTCACTAGGGGAGGGAAGGGTGGCATGGTCGCCCACCACTTAATTTTAAGAATAAGCTCAGCATTCCAATGACAAATCAACTCCTTCACACATCTTTCGCCACAAAATGGAGGAAAAGTTACCCTGTAGAATATGTAATAAAAACTAGTTCCAAAACGCTGGAATAAAATGAACTAACTGTAGGAGAAGACATTCAACTATAACCTCAATAATAATAATAATAATTTACAAAATGCATTAAAAAGGATTGATACATATTTATTCTTACAACAGGGACGAATGCTGCCATCCTCCCACCGAGACAAGAATGAATTTCCCAGATTGCTTCATGCAACATTCCTTCCTTACCAGCCCTGGCGTATGGATTAGAATGGTAAAACATACATATAATAGTATTTCTCACTTCATCAGGTCCAAGAATACGAAACCATTCCACAGACTGTGTAAGAGCATGGATGGCAATAGATTCCTCGACCTCGCATATGTTACACCCATCACCACACCAAGAAAAATAAGTGGCAGCATTCTTTGTACATTGAAATGCGCCATCGCAAAGGCCACTGAGCTCAATAAGATTGAGCACCACACCGGCATGTATTTAGTCAATGAAGGCAGAAGGAAACCACGGAACACAATCTCCTCCCACAGAGGAGCACACACGACAAGGACCAGTGCGTAAAGAGCCATTGCAATAGGATCACGTGCCATTATCGACTGCTCTACACTAGAGAGAGTCACCGGAGTAGAAGGCAGCACAGGCAATAAATCAAGGTTGAATTGTGAGAGGTGGTTCACCAATGGAAACATGAGGCATCCAAGCAAAACATCAAACATCCAGTTCCCTCTCAGGCTAAATTTGAACCAATCGGATGGTAGGGGACGAAATCGTGACAAGCAGCGATGAAGAATTAAAATACCAGCAAGGCCTTCAGTCACATCTGTCAGAAGGCTGAACAAAGCTTGCCCCCTAAATGTCAGTGATTCCTTGCTGAAGCCAACTATATGAGCTCCAAATGGTATCAACCACGACCCCACAAACCAGAAAGACAATATCCAAAGGAGTGTTACCTATGTCATCAATAATAAAGGAACAAAATTAGTTAGTCAATCACCATTACGGCTCCTTTCATTGTAACATCGTAAAGATTACGTACAATACTGTTCAGAAACTAGAGACCAAGCAGATTTCAGAACATATACTTAGGTACTTATTAGATGAAGCTTACCTGCAGGATTGTCTCTGCAGTCCACGGTACAGTCCATGGTTTCCCAAATACTTTAAATAGAGCATCCACGGCCTGCAAGATAAAAGGCAAAAAAATTTAACTTTTACTCTCTCTCTCTCTCTATATATGTATATATATATATATATATATATATATTGTATCATGAACAATATCTAACTTGCAACCAAAAAAAAAAAATTTGCAACATCGAATTTGAAATTAACACAGAAATTTAATAAACAGACTCTTTTAAGCTTATAAAGCACATTATTTTTTACATGTACTCTTGATCATTCAGAAGCAGTTAATCCCATACAATAATGAAATTCAATGTTTGACAATGAACATCATGGCAAATGCACCAGGATTTCAGTATAACCCTTTTAGAGTTAGAAAAGGGACTTTAACAAGAATTATATAATTCCTTATATATCATTCAATAGAACAAGGACTTTGACAATAATCTAATTTTTTATTCCATCCAACATAAGTATCAAAATTATTTGACCCATAAATCGATTTACATCAACTGACTTTTTCAACATGACCTGGTTGAAAGAAATATAAGTCTATTACATTATAGAAATGAGACATGCTCATGTTCCCAGCGTCAATCGTCAACAACATAGCCTGAAAATGATCTCCAGGAACAATAAATGGAAACAACCTAACCTCTTTAAGACTTGTAGCCCAATTTCTTTTTTCAGCAGCTGGTTTACTAATTTCTGACTTCTCTGACTCGTGAAGAAGTTCTTCAGCAGACTCTGGTTTTGGAGAGTCAGATGAAATTTCTTCATGCCGAAAACACGAGATCTTCCATTTCTGGAAAAGAGAACAAGAGAAATTACATGAAAATACCAATACCCTTATGCAGCTAACCACAAGTCCGCAAGCAAATTGAACCCATGCTTAGGAACTTACCATTCTCTACCAGATAGCCTGGCAACTACATAGAGCTTGTAAATCAGCACAGAAGTTTTATGAGTTTTGTTTCAAAATTAGAGCATCTATTCTCACAAAGACATTAAAAGTAATCATCTTCATAGTCGATACCTCAACTTAATTATTTTTGGGTTAAGTCAACAGCCAGTATCATTATCATTCATTTACTGAGTTTTAAAAGTTGGGTTTCTAACCATCGACTAGATGTTTACTCCAAACAGTTTTATACTTTTCCCTTGACCTATTATATTTCTTTCTATCCATATACTTGAAAATAAGTATACATTAAAACAATCAAATCAATTGTTGGATAGTTCTTCCAAAGGTGACACAAGTTTGTGTCTCCTCTTTTGCTTAATGTTTTGGTATTTCACTCCATCCACAAACTCCATAAATATACTTCACTTTTCTTGCAGTCAGTAAGAGCCCTAAAAAAACCAATTAAATTGAACCAAATAACATTCCACTGCTATCAATATCCTTATGATGCAGAATACTTTATTCACAACTCTTTGCAAAAGATATAACTTATAGTCCCAAACAGTTGCACAAATTGTCAATTTAAATTTTGATATTTCCAGCAATGTCCAGTCTGGACATTGAATTCGTAACTTAATCAAGAAAAAAGTCATTGATTCATTCATGCCTGAGGGCAAGTTGGATATGTATGACTATTAAGCAAAACAAAATTCATGAAATGCTTCTTCACTATTAACAACCATAGAAGATAAAGAAAGACTGATTATCCACAGTATCATTTATGCAATTATACTGCAGGTCACCACATAACAGTGTAACCAATCCACTGACTTTGTAATTCAGGAAGGTAACAACCAAAAATTATAATTTAAGATGTTCTGATAACTTTTGACTAATCATCCAAAGACAATCACCCCACCACCAACAAAAAAGACTACTAAATAATGCCTATCGGACTAGCATCAGCACATACTATAGAATTTACAGTTACCACACTGCACTATGCAACTCGTATAATCAACAAAAAAAAAAAAAAAAAAACTCGTTGATATGATAGTACCGTCCAATACAAACCACACATAACAAAAAGCACTACCTTCGGACACATATATGATAATTATGCACATATACTCCAGTAACAATAATATACGCCAGTGAAACTCTACGTGCAGCATCAAGTCAATTACATACAGTAAGCAAGAGATATCTCATTCGACATTTTCAATACTTCAACAATTCCAATTCAAAATCAAAGGACTAGGACCATAATCCACGTGTAAATATTCAACCTCGCAAAAAGATAAAATAATCATATCCCTGATAGAATTTATGAATCCCCAATTTGACACTCAACCACAAATGCCCCCACAATTATCTTCCAGCTCCCGCAAATTATTTACCTTAGTTGAGAGGCGGCGATGCGTCTCCGAAAACCGAAAGCTCAAAGCAGGAGCGAAGGACGACTTGTCGTTGAGTTTGGTAGCCCTAAATCTGGGAGTTGGTAGTGAGAGGTGATAGGTTTGGGGGCGCTGAGGCAAGGATTGGACCCAATTTGAACTCAGCATCAGATTAGTGTTGCGGTGATGATCAGAAGCCCTAATTTTAGGGACGGAGAAGCAAATTGAAACCATGCGCGAGGAGCATTTTGCAGAAGAGAAAGAACCCTAATTAGTTGCAATTTGGTATGTTGGTTTAATTCAGTTAAAAGAGAATCTATTATTGGATTATTTTTTCCTTTTATCTTTTTTTTTTTAATTTTTATTATGTATGGTGGGAAAATAGGGCAGCTGGGGGAGGGCAAGGGCAACTATTTTACATGGAAATTTAATTTCTTCTACATTTAATGCACAACTTGTAATTTTTAAGTTTATTATTTTTTTTCATATATATATGCATATTCTCATTTGTCAATATTAAATAATTACAACCTTATCCTTGACGAAAATGCCAAAACGCAATTTCAAGTTAAGAAAATTACACAATGTTTTAAATGATTTTTATGTCTTTCCCAACCACTTCTAATTTTTTTATGTAATTTACTTTTCTTTTATTATGAAGAAAAAACTTCGCAAAATATTTAAAAATTACATATCATATAGATGTTACTGAGGGAGGATATATTAGACGAGTTTAATAAGGCAAAAGATACAATTACATAAATTAGAGATATTATAAATTTTGTAAATATATTTTCATGATTTTAGTTCCTATATTATCTGTTGTAAACCTTGTATATAAATTAATACAATCTCATCACCATATTCAACGGTGATATTCTAAATTCATTTAAATGGTATCAACCAAGAGATCCTAAAACCCACCTCGCTTATTACACGGCTGCTGCTCTCGACGGACTCGTTCCCTCCGTCGTTCTCTATTTACATCAGACTCGTCCCCTCTGGTGTCGTTTCCTTTTCTACCTCTCTCTCACCTGTCTTCTCTCCATCATGGGTTCTCCTTCCACCGATTCCTTGCCCGTTACAACGATGATAAACATGGTTGCTGCTATCAAATTGAATGATTCGAATTATCTCCCTTGGCGTCGCCAAGTTATGCATATGGCCGGTTGCTTTGATTTGATGGGCTTTCTTGATGGCACCACTACTACCCCGCCGTCGTCGCTTATTTCAGCGCAAAATGTTACGACTGTCAACCCTGCTTACACAGATTGGAAATTGAAAGACAAAAAGCTTTTAAGTGTTATATATACTTCTCTATCTGAAGATGCTGCTTCAAAGGTAATTGATTCCTCCACCTCACGGGATATGTGGTTAACCCTTGAGAGTGTTTTCTCCTCCGCATCGCGCCAGCATCAGCTACGTGAAGAACTTCTGTCTCTTCGTCGTGTGATCTCTGTCGAAGAATATGGGAAAAAATTCAAGCTCTTATGTATGCTATTGGGCATCCTGTTGTTGAATCTAATGAAAGCCACTGGTTTTTACGTGGTTTAGGTGTCCGTTTTGCTGGTTTTGCGGATACTCGAATGGCACTTTCTCCTATTCCTCCTTTTCGGGCTTTATTAAACCAAGCCAGACAATATGATCTTATGATTCGCTCTATGGAAGGCTCTTGTAACGCCCCGGCCCCAGGGCCTAAACGAGCTCACCCGAGGTCAGCCACGTTACCCACCAATGGTCTGGTCCGGCTTCCAGACTGACGGCTGACCTCACAAACCAACACAAGTCCTTCCCAGCGTGCTTTGTCCTCACTCACACGCACCCTGAGAAACTTCCCAGGGGGTTACCCATCTTATTTCTACCCCAAGTCAAGCACGCTTAACATTAGAGTTTCCTAGAATGAGTGCCGGAAAAGATGATACACCATGTTGGTATGAGTAGCACCTATCAAATCCTTTAAGCTCTCCTCAGCTATACAGTCACATTCCTGTATAGCCTCAGAATCCCTCTCATTCTGGTGTGGGTCCGGTTCATTCATGTCACCCTCCGCTCAACTAATGGAAGTCTTACGGGAGCCACTCATTGTCCGTGCTTCTCTACACCGGCGATCACTCCCTGCTCCGGCACCAGGTCACTACAACTCTCCTTCTCCGGCAGCGTTCACTGCTGCACAGGCACCATCCTCTCACCGTGACACTTCAGATGGTCGCGAGCAGCTACATAAAAATTTTCATTCCACAATCCCAAATGATGGTCGTGCTACTAACCACTTCTCCACATCTCGCAGGACTAGCTCTCAATCTCGTGGTGTAGGGGGCGCAAACCATATACTCCTCGATGTTAGATTTGTCGAGGAGAGCATTACGCCGATAAATGCCCGAAGTATCTTCGTGCTGTTCAGGATCATCCATCCGCTAATTTGGCTCATGCTTTTCAGTCCTCCTGCAATGTTTCAAACTCTGCCTCTGATTGGTACCTTGACTCCGGAGCTTCAGCACATATAACAAATGAGCCCACTACATTGGATTCTTATGAGACATATTCTGGTACAAGTTCAGTAATTGTTGGTAATGGTGATACTTTACCTATTTCTCATATTGATTCTTGTAAATTGGCCAAAGAGGTTCAATTACTCGATGTTTTGGTGGTTCCTCATATCACCAAAAATCTCATATCAATTAGTAAACTAACATCTGACTTGCCTGTTGATGTCATATTTTCTGACAAGTCTTTTATTATTCAGAACCAATTGACAAAGCAAATTCTAGCTCAAGGTCGGCGCGATAGTGGGCTATACTTGCTTGATAAAGGTGCTCCCGCTTTGGTGGCAGCGGTTTATAATAAAGTCTTGAAGGCTAGTTTTGAATTGTGGCATTTACATTTATTGCATGTTCCCTTTTCTATAATTTCTTTATTGAATAAACTTGGTCATTTGTCCGTTACTTCAGTTTTGCCTAGTCCTACTGTTTGCTCTTCTTGTCAATTAGCAAATAGCAAGAAACTTTCTTTCTAATTAAACGAGAAACGAGCTGACAATGTTCTTGATTTAATCCACTGTGATTTATGGGGTCCTGCACCAATTACTACATCTGATGGCTTTCATTATTATGTGGCGTTTGTTGATGAATTCTCACGATTTACTTGGATTTACCCATTGCGTACTAAATCTGATTTTTATGCTACTTTGGTTCGCTTTCATGCCTTTGTCTGCAATCAGTTCTCACGCAATATTAAGGTCTTTCAAAGTGATGGTGGTACTGAATTTGTGAACTCTCCGGTTCGTGATTTTATGCATTCGCATGGCATACATCATCGTCTTTCCTGCCCATATACACCTCAACAAAATGGTCGAGTAGAACGCAAGCATCGCCACATATGTGAAACTGGATTATCTATGTTATTTCATGCTCATGCTCCTGCATCTCTTTGGTACAATGCCTTTGCTACTGCTGTTTACGTTATTAACAGGTTGCCTTCTCCATTGTTGGATAACACATCTCCGTTTCAGCTCCTATTTGGGTCTGCTCCAAATTATGCAAACTTTAAACCCTTTGGGTGTCGTGTATTCCCTTATCTACGCGATTACACTACTCATAAATTGGAGCCTCGGAGTCACCCTTGCATATTCCTGGGTTATAACAACATCTACAACGGCTCTATTTGTTATGATTCAGACTCCACAAGAACTTTCACTACACGCCATGTACAGTTTGACGAGCAACATTTTCCTTTTTCTCAGACCACTTCAAATACTTCAATTTCTGATCTGGAATTCTCTATATTTTTAGATGCTCCTATTCGTCGTAGTGTTGTTCCTCCGGCCTCTACGCCCTCGCGGTCAGTTTCTGCACCCGTGCAAATTCTTGTAGATCTGGATGAATCACATGAGCCGCCTGCACCATTGCATATTACAGCCCCTCATGCTGCGACACCTACTGAGCCAACACCAGACCCCGCGCCTACTGCGCCAGCTGCTCCACCGCCTCATCCTATGATTACCCGATCCCGTGCTGGTATTTTGAAGCCTCGCTACCCCGTTGATTTGTCCTCGAGCACTCTCTTGTCGGCTCTCACTACTTCCTTCGAGCCTCGTGATTTTAAATCCGCAGCAAAACGACCAGAATGGGTAGCTGCTATGAAGGATGAAATTGATGCTCTACACTCCAACAAAACTTGGGATTTAGTGCATCGCCCTCCGGGCACTAACATCATTGGTTCAAAATGGGTTTTTCGTACAAAATATCACGTTGATGGTTCCATTGAGCGTCATAAAGCTCGTCTCGTGGCTCAAGGTTTTTCACAAATTCTTGGTGTCAATTTTTATCATACATTTAGTCCGGTTGTTAAGGCAGCTATGGTACGCATTATATTAGCTCTAGCTGTTCAGCATAATTGGCATCTTCATCAACTTGATGTAAAAAATGCATTCCTCCATGGCGATCTTTCCAAGCCTGTTTTCATGGCTCAACCTCCTAGCTTTGTTGATCCCCGCTATCCTGACCATGTTTGTAAGTTAAAGAAGGCTTTATATGGTCTTCGCCAAGCTCCCCTTGCTTGGTACCAAAAGTTTAGTACATTTCTCTCTAGTCTTGGATTTCTTCAGAGTCGCAGTGATCCTTCTCTCTTTTATGTTCACAAAGGCACCTCTCTAATTTATTTACTATTGTATGTAGACGACATCATTATCACAGGCAACGATTCTACTCTACTACGTCAGTTTATCTCTTCTACTCATCGTGCCTTTGCCATCAAGGATCTTGGTAAACTAAATTATTTTCTGGGACTTGAAGTTTCATCTACTGTTGATGGCTTATTTCTTGGGCAAAGTAAATATGCTTATGATATCCTTAAGCGTGCTGAACTATTGGATGCTAAACCGGTATCTACTCCTTTGGCTGCTGGTGAGTCTCTTATTAGTGAAGGCTCTCCATTTCATGATCCAACCTTGTATAGGTCACTTGTAGGAGCCCTACAATATTTGACAGTTACACGTCCAGGTCTTTCTTAGGCTGTCAGCTCGGTTAGTCAGTTCTTACATTCGCCTACGGTTGATCACTTTCAAGCGGTCAAAAGAATTCTCCGCTATGTCAAAGGAACAGCGCGTTGTGGTCTATCCTTCAAACGCAAATCTTGAATTTTCTATATTCGGGTATTCTGACGCAGATTGGGCTCGGTGTACTGAGACTCGTTGTTCTAGTTATGGATATTCTATCTTTCTTGGGGGCAATCTAGTTTCTTGGAGTGCCAAGAAACAACCAACTATTGCGCGCTCAAGTTGTGAGTCCGAGTATCGTGCCATGGCTAATGCTGCAGCTAAACTAATATGGATCATTAATTTACTGCGTGAGTTGCGTTCTCTACCAATCTCTGTTCCTACTCTCTTGTGTGATAATAAAAGCGCAATCTTCTTGAGTCAGAATCCTGTGGCACACAAGCGAGCAAAACATATTGACCTTGACTATCATTTTGTTCGTGAGCTTGTCTCTTCTGGTAAGTTGTCTACTCAATTTGTTCCATCCCATCTTCAGCTTGCTGATATCTTCACGAAAAGCTTACCTCGTCCAGCCTTCGAGTATCTACGCTCCAAGCTCTGCGTTACTCCACTCTGCACGCAGTACTTGACGGGGGGTAATAAGGCAACAGATACAATTACATAAATTAGAGATATTATAGATTTTGTAAATATATTTTCATGATTTTATTTCCTTTATTATCTGTTGTAAACCTTGTATATAAATTAATACAATCTCATCACCACATTCAACAGTGATATTCTAAATTCATTTATAGAGTTAATTTTGATCCTTTTAATGAATGATTAGGATTAAATTTTTTCAAATATGGACTATGCATTGTAATAGGTTTATGTATTTTAAAGAAGCATAATATGTTTAAACTAAGTCGAGTCAAGTGATATTCTTTTGAAATTTAACTTGTTCATATCTAGTCAAATTTTATGTTTTTCTATCGAATATGAAATATATAATTAATATTTTTATAATATAAGAGTACCAAGTGAGATGCCCACAAGCTCATGAATCAGACACTAATAAAGCTCATATTTGATTATTTTAATAAACAAACTTTACTAATGAGTAATGAATTAGACATAAAACTAACATATATTATATACTAACTAATAAGTATAATATATTAATCAATGAGAATATGTTAATTTGGAACCTTGAAAGTTGATTTGAGTATCTGGATGACTACAATTAAGTTATTTTGGATTGACATATATGCATTTCGATGAAATATAATTTATTAATGAATCAAACACAAAATCTAACATATATTATACTAACTAATAAGCATAACATATAAACTAATCGAGCATAATATATTAACTAATCAAGCTTCGTTAATACATCAATACAAGGAGCTGTTTAGCATCGGATCCGATCGATATATATATATATAGAGGAGGGATTGTGTAAAAAAAAATCTCCCTGTAAGAAAAAAGAATGAATCATGTCCATCAGATCTAAAAAAATCAATGGCTGATATGCAAACAAGCAATGACGAAAAAACAGTCAAGCAACAAAATAATCAAGCAACAACTTAAACACAACCAAGCAACATTGTAATCAAGCAACGGCCTGAACATAATCAAGCAACGTCATAAACACAATCAAGCATCTTTCTCACTTTCTCACATTAAAAATTTTCTCACTGGATCCGCTCCCTATATATATATATATATATATATATAGAGAGAGAGAGAGAGAGAGTTGTGTTCAAATCCGAACTAAATGCTGTGAATGAACTATGAACTTTTCATTGTTGTGTGTTTAATTGATCATTGTAGTTTATATGATAGTTCATTATAATACTTAATTATGATACTTCATTGTTGTGTGCGTAATTGATCATTGTAGTGTATATGATACTGTAATGAGATATTATACATGCAATAATGATCAATTACACACACAACAATGAAAGTTCATAGTTCATTCAGGAAAATCAGTTCAGCCTAGAATGCACCCATATATATATATGCAAAGCATATTGATGTGGGTCCAACTTTGACTAACTAGTTAGGCTTCCACTACATGGCAATGGCAAATAGAGTTAATAATAGGGGACAAAATAATAAGAACAAGTAGCACATGTGCTGTGCTGAAAAATACATCCCACAGGATAAAGAAAGTTTCTTTGAAATAGTTTTAGTGGAATGACAACTTGTATTACATTCCTCTTATCATCATCCATACCTAGGTTTCCCCATTGACTTAGGACAAAGTCCCTGCAATGCCAAATACCACAAAATAAAGCACCTGCAAGCTATCTATGTTTATCTTTTATTTCCCTGTTTGTGTTTGAGAGAGAGGAGGAGGAAGAAGAAGAAAGATTACCATGAATCAAAGTGAAGGGAACAGCTATTCGGATGATCGAGTTCAGAGAGAAATACACAAGCTAGATGAAATCAACAAGAAACAGGAGCACAGAATAAGAAACCTGGAGGGAAAAGCTGTTCAAAATCTCAACCTCTACTTCATTTTCCAAGCAGTCATCCTCGCCTCCACCAGCCTCGCCTCCTCCAACAGCTGCCACAACTGGTGGATTCCTATTGCTCTCTCCCTCCTAGCCGCCGTCACAAACTTCTTAAGCTTCTTGGCTGATGTGTCCAAGATCCTAAAATCAAGGGAAGAACTCGATCAGAACTCGTCAGACCTTGCATTCATCAAGTTGTATCAACTGACCAGGGACCAAGTCAATCAGGTTTTGCCAGGGGATGCCTTGAACCATCAAGGTGGAGAGATTGTTCGACCCAAGGGAGGCTCGTTGAAGAAATGGAAACGGCGTCTGGTTGTTTGCTTGTCCATCGGATTGTTTGCTGGCTTCAGTGCAGTTGTTATGTATGGTTGTCATAGAATACTGTGTCATCCAGGTAACAGAAAATGTGTCAATCTCTATTAGTTTCTAAACATCCCCAACTTTTTCTGTACAATGAGTTGTTACAAACAAACCATCCCATGTTGAGTTACCTGCACAAAACCCAAATGAAACAGTGAGCATATTACTGGAATGATGATATCCATTCATCACTGTTGCAAACACACACATGCATATTTTTCATCTGATCAACACCTTTATGAGTAGTTAGTTTACTTTTGACTTCCACATCATATCAAATGTGTTATCTTGTAAAATCATGTTTTGCTAAACACAAAATGATCATCCAGTCAAGAGTTATCATTATTGCATAATTTTAGGTGCAAAGTGTGAGATTTTGTTGGAAGAAATCCAGATGGAACAAACTCATCATATTTTTCTTGCAACCAACAAGACATTATGTGAAACAGAGCAACATGCCAGTATCCTCCACATGATTAGCTCCCTTAACTAAGCTTCTCATCTCATAAAAAACAGAGAACATTTCCACCACCATTTGTAGTTTAAGTTGACAAAATAAAGGAGGGCCATGACAAATACCATTTTTATACTCTGGAATAAATATATTCTTTTGAAATATCATTCACCTACGCATTTGAATAAATATGTTGAACTTAAAATGAGCATTCTAGAAAGAGGGCAAAAAAAGAAGGTGAGCGTGTTCCAGTTTCTGCATCTGCATCTGCAATGTTTTCGAAACACCCATGTAAATGTTGTATCATCCCTTCGAACATGATCCATTTCTTTCCCTGATATGAACATGATAAAGGAATACGAAGATCACAAAATATTCAATTAATAGATTTCCTGTGGCACCACCAGATAGTTTAAGCAACTGAAATTGTGGGAAGATGTTACCCATGAATAGATATATGCAAAGAAAAACAGAGTGCATTAAACAGCAAGCTATCATTTATGCATAGATAAACAAACTTGGCATCTCATGATACAAATTCCCATATCATTGCCATTCCCTACACAAAGAACTAAAATGGCCGGACCGACTAAACACAACCCAGATATTCAAACTCAACCGAAGCAATCTAAAACATAGTTTGGTGCTAGCTTAACTTAAAAATCTCAAATATCAGTCACCAGTGTTGTATTTCATACGAACAGGTGGTGTGCAACTTCAATAACAATACGTAGACCTCTAAATTGTAATACGACGCTTACTGTTTCCATCCGATAGCAAAACCCTATTTAGAGGGCGTTTGGTATAACTGTCGGGAATCACTATAGGTATGAGTTTGATAGTAAAGGGAATGAGTATGGGTTTAGATTTGGGAATCATTCTCAATTCTTGGTGTTTGGTTTATGAGATGATTTAGGAATCATTTTCAATTCTGAAGAATTTTTTAAGTTAAAAGGTTTAGAAAATAATTAAAATTTTATATAAATAATAATTAATTTAATAATAAAATAAAAAGATTTATTATATTAAAAATAAATAATTTATTATCTATTTTATAAAATATAAAATATAGATAAAATAAAAGATTGTTTAATAATATTATTATCATAATATATTATAAAAATAAATAATAAAATAATATGAAATAAAATCTTAGAAATAAATAATAAGATTAATAATATTATTAATTATTGTATATATGATAATTAATATATTTTCAATAATATTATTTATTAATTAATGCATAATAATAATATAATAACGCCATTTATTTTAATATTATTATAAATATATTAATTTATTAATATATATATAATATTAATAATATTATAAATTATTATATTTGAAAAATATTGGAGTATATAAGAATTAATAAAACATAATTACAAAATCTTATAAAATAAAAAAATAATCATTTTGGGATTGAATTTGGGAATGGGTATGAAACCCACCAACTTAGAGGGGAATTGATATTTGGGAATCAATTACATCCCCCATTCCCATATCCATCAACCAAACGGTAGGTTTCGGAATCATTCTCATTCCTTGATTCCGAAAACCACCAACCAAACGCCCCCTTAATCTTTCGAATTTGAAAAAAAAAAAAAAAAAAACAAGAAGTAGAGGTGCGTTTGCCGGGAGTCGAACCCGGGTCTATTGCTTGGAAGGCAATTATCCTAACCGTTGGACTACAAACGCATGTTTGCTATTTAGCCATCATATAATAAATTTTATTCATGCCTAATAATTTTCACTATAACTTGTACAAATAAGAAATAAACCCAGGAATTTCAAAATAAATCCCACATACCAAAGACAAGATCATTTGCAATTGCAAGCTCATATTTTGGTAAATAAAACGAAAAGATCTTGTGGTTGATTAGACATCGCATTTTATGTGAATGCATATGCAAACATAGTGAACTTTGTACAAACTCATAAATAATTCATGTTCATTTCATGTCACACCTATCTTGAGTCTAGATACTATGTAAAAAGAAAATAAAAAATATTTTTTTAAAAAACGAAGATGATATCATCATATTTGAATCATGCAAATGTAAATTGCTATGCCCATAAATAGTGAGGAATACACATGGTATATATATTCAGTAGAAATTTAGAAGTTGGTATAGTAGTTGTGGATCCATTCCTGCATGCATCTTTCCCTGTCTTCAATGATCTTGACTCTCTTAGGGCATCCAATTCTTGCAGTCGATCATGGACCCTCTTGCTGTCAAGAATGGATACCACATTGTCATTTTCACTCCAACATGACTCTCTTTTAGGCTTTGGTTGATTGATTTTGGTTTTATTTCAAGAGTCAAAGAAAGAGGCGTGTGAAGGTGAGTGAATGATATGCAGAATATGTTCTGTGGTTAGACACCCCCAAAAAAAACAAGGCAGTTCAGAATACCTCATATCATCAAATGTATCTGATGCCTCATTTATTCCAATCAACAGATTTTGTTTGGCTGCAAGAATTGAAATAACGTTGATTAGTGTTATCTCATCAAATATGCCAAATGCTAAATAATGCAATCGCATTTTTTTTTATCTCTAAGAACCTCAAGTACACTTATATTATCAGTTTTTTTTTAATGAATACTAGTTTGCTAGTGATGCCTCAGAGAGTGTATATATTTTCAATAATTTATTATAAATTTTATATTTTTAATAATTTATTTATAAATTGTATTAGTTTTTTAATTAAATGTATATAGAGTGAGAAAATATTAAAACACAATCTAGAAAACTCAAACTTTAAATTTGTTAGTAAAAGAAAATCTTATGCTTTAAATTGCTCAACTAATCAATTTTTTTTTTAATTTTTTTTTTTGCAATATTCTTATCGTATCCAACTCTATATAAATTTCACCATATTATTGGATCTGTTTAGAGGTTGGGGTCATTCAACCCCCTTAAATTGGTTTTTTTTAGTAATAGGATGATGCAACATGTTATGAAATAATTATTTTTATCAATCATTATTAAGAAATGTTAGCAAATTTGATAGAAATATTATTATTTTGTTTTTATGTTTTAGTTGGTCAAAATATGCAAAAGCAATCTTAGATAGTTTCAGCATAGTCGGAAATTGTAAAGTCCTGTATATGTACTTTTATCGAGTTGTAAGCTGGAGCTAATCTAAAGACTAGACTGGTTGATCAGTCTAGTATGCGCAAAAGACTCAACAGACTAAGGTTCACGTCGAACTCTACAAGTCTGAAAGATTATGAGTCTAGCTGAAAAGTATGGATTTCGCCAAGTATAGATCCAACAAGTACGGTTCGCTCATATACACCATACTTACCGGCATAGGGACCAAGTATACATTGAAGGATGACGTCATCAACATAGACTTGTAAGTGTGACGACACTAGCATGGACTTCCTAGTCCAGGTCCTAGCGCATGAAGACAATGAAGATCCGTTGATGAATGTACTAAAGAGTACAAACTTTAAGGATTGAAGATACCTTAAAGTCTGCAAGCACGAAACTCCAAGTTTTGTCACATAGGACAACCAGTTCGAGATTCCTTAAATCAAACTGATGAATACTGCCGTTCTGACACAAATACGAACAGTCGCTGTCAAAGTCAGAAAAAGGCGGAGCAGGCGCAAAACTTCTGGAAAAGCACCGTCTACCCGCCTAGCGCAGAAGCCAATAGAGACATCCAATTGGACATCTTCCAATTTGTCTCTAAAGGGCATTTATTTCAAACCTTCAATCTCACGGCTATAAATACTGGAGATTTCATCAAGAAGAAGGTTACCGAAAATACCGACGAGAATGCCGAATACATCTGATCAAATTCCTTAAGCTTACTACTCACGTTCGAGGTTTTTTTCACTTTTTTGTGTGTCACTTCTGTGAACACGAGACTCAAAACCTTAGCGTTCTTGAGTTATCTATTGGTAGTTTTTCTCTCCAAGAAAGACTATAACAATTAAGTACATCTTGTACTCTGACTCTTACGGGCAACCTGCATGTCACGCCCCGATTTATTAACATGGAATTATTCAAGGAAATGAGGCACATCGGGTACGAGACTTGCACTTGAGAT